>VMDO01004269.1:0-29344 GCA_007922755.1 Pedetes capensis
GGGGGAAGGGGAGGGAGAGAGGGAAAAGGAGAGAGAGGGGGGGGGCACGGAAGGAGAGAGTGTGTGTGAGAAAAAGACTGATTGGAACAGGAGGGAGGGAGAAAGAAAAAGGGAGAGGGAGAGAGCGCGAGAGGGAGAGCGACACTGCCAGTCAGGTTAATCATCCCTACTTTAATTAGCTGTTCGGCTTAGACATAAAACAATTGAATTTGAATGATCTGTCAGCAGGCTCGGCTGAACCAAAGGGGAAAAGCGAATATTACAAAAAGACTGTTGGTGTGTTCTGATAAGCAATACTGCTCGTACTGACAAATCCTCAAAGGGGGAACTATTAAAACTTACAACTAAACAAAAAGTGCAAATACAAATGGCACTAGATAGAGGTTTTTATAAAAAAATGGAGTTTTCTCCCCTAGTTTCATGAACTGAAGATATTTATGTGCAGGTGCCAGCATATTAGGGGTTTGTGTGTAATGTGTGAAAGTTTATTAACGATGGTCTAGGAGTGTAGCAGACAGATGCCGCAGAGAACAAGACAGGTACAGTCGGATGCCGAATCTAGATCTTGGAGGGAGATGGATGCTGGAAAAAGAGGCACCGTGGCAAGAGATCAGCACAGACAAAGTCAGCAGGCAGACAGGCAGACAGATTTTAGGCACAGCACAATCTTGTCTAAAAAAGCAAAAGTTCTGATGCAATAATAGGTGCAAAACAATCCATTCATCCTCCTCTCCCGGGTGCACTCCAAGGTACAGTTAAAATGGATTAATCTTTGTGACAGAGCTAGCAAGGCAGACTATGGCAGACACTGAAGGCAATTTGCAGACCCGCAGAATATAGAGCTGGAAGAGGCCCCAGAGATAAATCTCTCCAACCCCTGAATTCAACAGATGAGGAAACTGAGGCCCAGAGACTCAGCAATAAATCACAAAGGCGATAGCAATGTCAACAGTAGGAACCCTGGGCTCCAGCAGCTCCCCCAGGCTGTTTCACATACCAGCTAACTGCTAGTATTCTTTAAAGATTCTGGCCCAACAGGTATGGAAGTCATTCTTGCCTCCAGAATAACAAGATTTCTCCATCTCTTCAGTTATTGCACAAATCTCCATTTTTTTTAAAATGTCTAAATAGGAAAGTGGAGGGTTTTTTTTTTTTGTTGTTGTTGTTCATTCACAATGCTAGGCATAAGGGATTTAAGTCCTTAATTTATTCTCAGAGAAAAGCAGAAAAAAATATAACATTGTAAAGGTCCCTTCTCAGCAAGGTATAGCCTGTGACACATTTTCAAGCTAGCAAAGGGCAGCAGATTGATCTACAAAGACCTCACCCAGAGTTTACAATTCCCTCTCTGACTATCATCTGCTATATGTCACAATGTAAGATATGGCTTTCTCACACCACACATTTCTAAAATATAGGCACACTGTGGGTGAAAGAGATTGAGTCTTTCAGTTGATGATACAGTTTTAAATCCCTGATGAGATTTTCTACCTGGAAGATTAACCATGGGCAAGTTTTCTGATATATTTCAAGTGAAAACAAGCTACTGAAATAGAAAGGGGCAATTGTATTATTTGCCCATGAATTTGATGGTATCTTTTTGAGGATACATACGATCACAGTAAGGAGTGCCCTCTTGACAACAGATAATTTGAGGGTGCATTTTTTTAAAAAAGGGAATAGGTGCTTATAAAAAGACCAGTGTTATCAGATGTTATTGGAGAGATTAAGTCTCTTGTCCTAAAACAAGAATCATGGTGTATATAAAAGCAAAAACTATCTGTCAGTCATGCTTCGATAACAATGTTGCTACTTAGGGTGAAAAAAGAAAACTGAAAGAAATATCAGGCACCTGGGAGCCCACTCAAAGGCAAATCATCTGAGAGAAGTTATAGCCAAAGTAATTTAGTCTATTTGTACACCAACCTCTTTAACAATGGCTGCTAAGACATGCCTAAAACACACTGTCCACAGTCAATCAGTTTAGAGTTGGGGGAGTGAAAGCAGTGATTTTGACATTGGCAGATCCTCCTACAAGTCCCAAAGTACTTGGTAGGGCAGAGCCCAGGGCAAGGCAATGAACTGCTTGTGAATGTATGCTGGGGAGCTGAGTAAAATGGGCATAAGCTTTGAAGCAAACACATCATTACAACACTGCATAAGTCACAGCTGCTCTTACAGCCTCAATTTTCCTATCTGTGAAAGGTGATAATACAGGTCTCATAAGGTTGTTTTGAGGATGAGGATGAGGATAAGGAGCTAGCATACAAAAAGTACATGGTCAATTATTATGTGGTGGTTAACATGTAAATAAAAGAAATAAAAGCATTCAGCAAAGCAAAGATCTAATATACATCCATGAGAAAAGATTGGTAGTAGAGATTATAAAGTACAGACCCCTAAATTTCTATAAATTTATAGGAAGTTATGTCATCTAAAGGTTGTGTTACCTCTATAATCCCAAATTTAAGACTATTTCCTGGCCCATAATAACAATGATGTCTAATATGTTACTGAACATTTGATTTGTACCAAGCCCTCTGCTAAGTGGTTTACATTTTTTGTCATATGGTGGTGTCACAACAACCCTATGAGTTGGGAACTGCTAATACCTTCATTTCTTAGGAAAGGAAACTGAAGTACTGTAAGGTTATGAAACTTGCTCGAAATCATAGAGCTAGTAAGCATGGCGCTGGGTATCAAATGTAGATGAGTAGGCCCCTAAACAACAACAACAACAACAACAATCTGACTCTAAGCCTGCCTCCTCAGTCACAGTGCTATCTTGGCACACAATAGGTGTTCATTAAATATGTAAATGAATGAGCAAATGAATAAAAGACTGGTTCTTTTTATTTCACTAGAAATAAGTTTTAAAAGTCTCATGATCCCTTGTGAGAATCTTGTGCTTGGATTATATTCTCTGCCCCTTTCTAGCTTACTTCGGGTGCAGACCTTGGTCAGAAGCCAGGGTAAGCATGCCCCTCCATCGTATTGAAAACGGATGCCGTGAAGACTGCTGACCATTGCCACCCAGGGCATTTAAATATCTGATGGCATTTTCAGCACTTTGAGGGTAGTGTTAGCACATAGGTTATTAATTGCCTTAATTCCAGTTTGGATAATTAAATTATGTCTCTTTAATTGTCCCCGACTTTGTTATCTTGAACTTCCTGAAATATATGTGCTCTTTTAAAAAGCATATTTACACACAGAAACTTATATGTAGGGCTTGCATAATCACTTAAGCTGTTTTTCCTCCTTAACTAATCAGTGCATAGTAGCCATGTAATGAATAAGGAAAAGAATGAAAGGCATTGGAAAATAAAGATAACTAACTAAAGCTAACATTTTTGTTTGGCACTGAAATAAACACATTTTAAAACATTTCCTTGGTGACATGATTCCAATCACATTTTTTTTTTCTCGTGGGGAGATATTTCAAGAGCTGATGCCCTGCTTATGATAAACTAATTTCCTTATACTATATAGTTTCCAGCATAAAAAAAAACCCAGCAATGAAAACTCTGATTTTTTTAGTAGAAAATAAGACTAGGTCCTGAATGGTGTAGCATATAGAACTCATAGGTTTTATAATAGTTATTAATCCAGTTATTAGACTCTGACTTATTTTGGAGTTCTTTTTTATCTCCAAACATATTACTAGAATAATCTTCAAATTACAGAAGGAAAGGATAAAGGATCCTAATTTAACAAGCTTAGGAAAGTTTGACAGTCACAAACCTCTCTCCTTTTCCCAAAGAATTTTTGGTCTGTGAAATACTGGCTTTGTCTACATGGCACCACAGAAACTCTCCCAGAGGCATACCTTTTAATCATCTGCACAATTAGGTAGATATAGCCATAGCAGAGCATGGTTTACAGGTGTACACTTATATGAACAAATCATCAAATGTAAGGAGTATGGCAAACAGAATAAAGGGTTAATTTATTTACTGTGCATGAGAGTTTCTAGACCTTTGCTCCTCAGCTTTCAGTTTAAAATTCCATGCATACTCTGCACATAATAATAAATGCCATAATTGAATGTATGCCATAATTTGATTTACTTTCAAGCACCTTTTCTGGTTCAGCTCTCAAAACCTTCCTTCCCATCAACTTCCTCCAAATTATTCTTTGTGGCCCTCTGTAAATCATCATTTAAAGTTGGTGTTTGTGGGATGACTCTAATGCTGGAGAGAGATTTGTATCAAACCAATCTTATTTCCTCTTGAGAGTCAATGGTCAGGTTTCATGCCCTTACCTGAGAACAAGTAAAAATAAATAAATAAAGCCCTTTTTCCCTTCTTTGACCCTGGTAATAATGATAACTGACTCTCAGTGACTGCCCTTTAGTTTGTTAGTCATGCCTTGAGACTGAGTTCTTGGAGGACAAAGCTTTTCCATTCTGCTTGGCATAATTAATGTATTGTCTAGTGCAACACCTGCCCATGTTTGTCAACAATGTCCCATAAAACCTGAAGACAACAAATACTCTTTTAGTTCTTAATGCACAGATAAATTTTTCTGTGTGACTCAAGTTTCCAATATGCAAAATGGGTATGCATATCTTAAGATTAGTGATTTGATACTTAAAGTTCTATTATTGGGTAGGCTCTTTAAGAATTAGCTAGCAAGAAGTACTTATACTGGTTATTTTCATAGCCTTGCCACTATTTTCACAAGAAGTCCTGGATAATATATTCTAAACTTAAAATTTTAGTGAATTTTGAATTCACTAAAGATTTATGCTGAATATTAGAGATGGTATTTAAGCCTTTAGTTTAAAAATGCCATCTAGGAACAGCCTCATAGATATTATAGAAGCAGAAGGTATTGGGGAGATACCCTGGTTCTCTCAGTTTACAAAGAAGAACTGAGTTGTAGAGAGAGTTTATCTGACAAGCTTAATAAAAAAATGACTAGGGAGAAAGACTAGTACTGGAGCTTAGTTCATCTGTCTCTAGTCTTATGCTCTTCTCACCCATACTTTGCAACATGGCTTTCACATTCATACTTTTCATAATCCTGATCACTCCCTTTTTGGACATATTCTATTAAAGGGCCTCTTAAATTCTGATGCTAAGAAAGGGGTACCATATGCCTAGTGTAGTCTGATAAATAGTCTGAGGAAATGTGGTAGGCAGAGTAATAATCCCTCCAAATATATACATGTCCTAATTCCAAGAACCTGCAGATGCTACTTTATGTGATAAAGGGGTCTTGTGAATACGATTAAGTTAACATTGTTAAGATGGGAAGATTATCCTAGATTTCTTAGGTGGGCTCTACATATAATCACAAGATTTCTTATGAGGAGGCAGCAGGAGGTATCAGAATCAGCTGGAGATGTGCTAGCAAGAATGAGAAGTTGGAGTCATTTGAGGAAGAGGTCATGAGCCAAAGAATGCAGAGGCTTCCACAAGATAGAAAAGGCAAGGAAATAGATCCTTCCATAGAGCCTCCCAATAACTTGACTTTAACACAAGGAAACTGCTTTCAGACTTCTGGCCTTCAGACCCATAAGAAAATAAATATGCATGGTTTCAGAGTACTAAGCCTGTGGTAATTTGGTATGTTGTTGTTAGGTGCCATCAAGTCGGTGTCCCACTCATAGCGACCCTACATACAACAAACACTATTGTCAGTGCTTCTCTGCTATTCATAGGGTTTTCAATGGCTGATTGTTTTTTGGGAGTAGGTTGCCAGGTCCTTCTCCCAAGCCTACAGCACCTGGTATTCCCAGGCAGTCTCCCATCCAAGTACTAACCAGGTCTGACCCTGCTTAGCTTCCGAGATCTGATGGGACTGGACCCCAAAGTGGTGTGGCTGCACACAATTTGTTACACCACATAAGAAATTAATACTGGGACCATCAGCTACCTTGATCTGGATATTATCTTTCAATACAGCTAAAATATTTCTTAGCTCTTCTTTAAAAAGTATTTTAGTGGATGTATTACTTTGTTCAAGCTGAGCTTGTGATGCAAGAACTCTTATCAGTCTTCAAAAAAATAATGCCTAGTTGGTAAATCAATGATGAGTCTTTTTTTTGTTTTGTTTTGCCATTAAGAATTTTATTAGAAGGCAGGCATGAGGCAATCTACATAAGATCATTCGTTAATGGATCCATTGCCTGTAGATCCATCTAATGACATTTGCTCATGTCTAGTTTTACAGTAGTAGGGCTGGGATTTGGCTCAGTGGGTAGAGCGCTGTGCTGCAGTCTCTGAGGTCCGGAGTTCAATTCCCAGCACCGTAAAATGGGAGAAGGACGTGGCAATCCACTCCCAAGGCAATCCCGAAACAGTCAGCCATTGAGAACCCTATGAGGGTCGCTATGAGTCGGATACCAACTCAATGGCACCTAACAACCACAACAACAGTTTTATAGTAGCTCTCCATTGGTGTCTTGATAATCACATCTCCAAATTAATTGACAGAAATGTTATAGTTAGAAGCAAACTGGAAGATTTCAGTGCTCAATTTTTGAGTGTCAGAAAATCTGAACTCATCCAAAGTGTTGAGGTACTCTTTTGCTTTTTTCTATTCTTTCCCAGTGAATGTTAAAAATGGAGAAATAAGCAGCACAAGGAAGCATCTACAAAGCAGACTTCCTTCATAAGACTGTCTTGTCTTGCCTTCATGTATCGCCGCCATTCAGTTACTGCATAGGATCTGTAGCACAATGCTCCTAAAAGAGTGCTCTTTAGACCAGCAGCACTGGTGTTGCCTAGAAACTTGCAAGAAATGTAAATTTTGGGGCTTTAATCACACCTACTGAATCATACATCCAGAGGTAGATGTCTGAATGTCTTATTTTAATAAGCCCCTTAGGTGATTCTAAAGCCCACCTGAGAACCATTGTCATAGGGGAAATCTGTGAGGCACAGAAAGGATGGTAAAAAACAAACAAACAAACAAACAAAAAACCCTGCTGGACTATGAATGAGATTATCTGGATATAATTGTGGCTCTGACATTTGTCAGCTGTATGACCTCAGATCATGCTCTTGGTTTGTATCCTCATCTATAAGATGAGAATAATAGAAATAATTATTTTACACTAATATTAATAATATCCTTTAGGCAAAAGGACAATGTAGGATTTAATAAGATAGTATGTAAATATGAAAATATTTCATAGCTGCGTGACAAGGAGTATGCCTGTAATCCCAATGATTTGGGAGGCTGAGGCAGGAGGATCACAAATCTGAGGCCAGCGTCAACCTATATAATCTAGAAAGACTCTGTTTTAAGATTAAAAAAATAATAAAATAGTGGTTACGGATGGAACTCAGTGGTAGAGCACTTGCCTAGCAGGTGTAAGGCCCTAAATTAAACCCTATCATACCACAAAAGAAAAAAAAAGCTTTATAACCTCAAAATAAATTATTATAGAAGAAACATCAATTTAGACTGCAAGGGTCCTAGGACCAAGGTGTGGGGACATCATCTTGATATTTCATATTAACCAATGCACTAATAATAGTAAAAAGTTGAAGAAACTCCAATATCCAATTCTTCAAGTCATAAATAATGAGGACTGGAAGTCTATAGATGTTTAAAGGATATGATACTGATTGGAGGACTCCCTGACATTATTAGTCTCTAGAATCAACTACTGAATTTCTTTTAATCTTTTCTTTTGTCTTGTCTTTTCTGATACTGGGGGGCTGAACCCAGGGCCTTTAGCAAGTGTTCTACCACTGAGCTGTACTCCCAGCTCCTTTTTTACTTTTAGCTTGAGACAGGGTCTCACTAAGCTATGCAGGCTGCCTCTGACTTCAAACTTCCGATCCTCCTACCTCAGCCTCACAAGTGCTTGGGATTACTGGAGTGTGCCACTGTGCTTAACTGAATTTCTTGTTTCAAATTCTCTCTCTCTATTCATCAGAATTAGGTGACAGCTTTGAATTCTGTACTGCCAATGAAAGCTGGAGTGTTGTGGGATTCGCAACCACAATTCTTCAGCAATCTCCGGTGACAGTCCATTTTAGTAAAGTAGCCCATGATGTCCCTCATGTATATACTATACTCTTAAAATTCTTCCTAGATCCCTTAAAGAAGTTCTAGGAAGCCCAGCTGATTATATTCATATAATTTTTAATGGAAAAGGCATAAATCCTGGTGGGTAAGAAGGACTCTTCAAATCAGGACTGAGATTCTTTTATGTATTTAAGTCTATGCTCTTTGTAGGTTGAAAAGAACCAATATAACCAGATTGGACATACCATAATTTTCATAGAAAACCATGATTTTATCCAATCTCAGTAATGAAAATTCAGTGTTTACCGACGCTCTGTGTCAGCGGGAAGAAACACCTTATACAAGATAGCTAACCATCTCTTTTCATTCTTGCATAAAATTATAGCCTATATATCCTTCAGCCCGAGGGTTCTTCCTTTCTCTGAAGATTAAAGTCTACACAGCATGTTTTGGTAGCTCCTCTGTGCCTTGCATGACAGTTGTGGTATAGCAAAGTTTCTGCTTGGGTCCTAGTTTCCACTGAGCCAGTCACAATGTATGCAGCAGGAGGAGCAGCTGCACCTTTTAAGAGTTCTGTGTCCTTAAGCAAGTCATCTGCACATTTGAACTTTGTTGATTTTTCATTTGTAAAATGTGTATAATACGTGGCTTACCAATCTTACATGTTGTTCTGAGGATCAAAGTGGATGATGTATCCAAAATGCTTTCTAAACCAGAGATCCCATTTGCTTGGTGTTATTGATATTTTGATTATTTACTCTTCAGAAGGAGAGTGAAGGTATGTATAGATACATGGGGTATGATGGTAGCTTTCCTACTCTAGAGTTTTCTCCTGAATTTACATTAACCTCTTTGTCAGGTTATAACTAAAGTAGCAATTAAGTATGTTAATTTTCTTTAAATTGCCTTACAATCTCTACTTGATCATGATCAGTTACACATTGAACAGATAGATACTGCTGTGGAATTTATTAAGGTTCCATTTCAGCCAACTTGAGTCTGAACAGACTTTTCTAAGTAAGGATAAATTCAGTATTACAAAACTAAATAAAGCATGGCATCCAAAGCTGGTATTCAGGGGTAAAAATACCTTCAAAGGCCATTCTTTAGTTGCTTAATACCAAAGGTCTACTTAGAAATATTCATTAACTCAACAAGTATTCTTGAAAGAAAATGTGTAGCAAAGATACTGGTTCAACATTTAAAAGAACAGGAACATGCATTCTGTCACAAAGTAAATGATTATTGCTTGAAGTGCCCAAACTTTTTTAAACAAATCTGTGAGTTCAGATGAAGAGCTCATGCATTATATCTATCTATGTTGCTACACAAGTATGTGATACTAAGTCCTGTAGATAGAAGGGAAATTATGATATATTTTATTATAAATCCTTAATACAATTATGCAAAGAATATATCTGAATATCTTAAAGGGTTATTAAAATCATTAATTTTGTATACAATTCCTCCTTTTTATGTTGTGTACTCTAATGCAGTAGATAAGCCCTGACTTATACTTCCCTGAGTGTCTCCTTGCCTCCAGTATACTGGTTTATACATTGCATTTGCGTCACATTATCTGCTCTTTAATTGGATTCACTTCTTATTGGCTTTTCTTGGGGGCAATTAATTGCACATAAAGTGTCCATAGATAAATGCATCATTATCACTGAGGTGAAAGTTGCAATTCTTAATTTTTTTAAATTATGCATTGGGTCACTTATTTTTTCCCCTGTGACACTTAACCTCACTAATTATAGAAGTGAAAGGAAAACAGGATTCTCTTTTAAAATGCTCACTTTACGTGCAACATTTTTAGGAATTCAGCTAATGTGTCAAGTAGAGTCATTCTGCCCAATGATGGTGATGGTGAGTTTCTATGTACTATAATTTTGATGGGAAATATTTTAAGTGAAAGTAAGCTACTCATAAAATTACATAAACATAAATATGCACTCTCCCACAGACACACATTTGCACATCTTTAAAGTTAAATTAATGCAAAAAAGATATATTTCTTTGTTCTAGTGGAATACAAATGATGAAGACTAATAAATGAATAAATAAAGCACTAGGTAACTAAATCAATGTCTGCTCAATTCTGGTCAAGGAGGTGAAGCGAAGTTTCTCTTTGACTCAGAGAATGTAGTGGATAAAAAGGACGAGAATAGCTGGGGGGCTTTCCTGAGGCCATTGCAGACCAGCTCACACACTGTTAAGAGGCTCATTTTCATGAGACTTTTGGCTGCATTTGTAACACTTGCTCTAGGGCCCCTAGAGCATTAAGTGCCACATCATAGCACAAGCACAGGGCTAAATGTGAGACAGTATATTACAAGGTTCTTTTTCTTTCAGATCCAAATTTCCCAGAGTTTGTGGATATTTTCAAGACTGTTTTATTCCCCCTGTTTTTCCTTCTCCTGAGAAACCCATGTACTCCCTTTAAATAGGACTAAGTGGAAAGGATTTTTGTTTTTAATAAAAATCTAAGTTCTAGTACTTCTAAAAAAATGCCCAACTGTAAAACTTATGGATGAGTACAATTAATGATTTCCATAAACAGGAAATATTTTTGAAAGAAACTTGATTTGACTGTAAGTTTGTTCTAGATTAAGGATTTAGCTACAGTTTAGTGAGTATTTGCTCTCTATTAGGCTTGGTGCATATTAATTGGTGTATATTTTAACACTTCACTATTAAATTATTAATAATTTGAAATTATTAGCTGGTGCTGCCACCATTTTTCTGAAACAGTGCCAGTCATTTCTTCTGAGTTTGTTTAGAACAAAAAGTCTGAAATCCAATTTGTCAAGAAACAAATGTGAAATTCAGGAAAAGGATAGGAATTGTCAAAAGGAGGAGGAACAATCACAGAATAAATGCAGAGACCAGAAACTCATTTAATCCTCAAAACAAAAGTAAAAATAGGTGCTTCCTTGTTTTGCAGATGAAGAAGCTGAGGCTCTGACAGGTTAAGTATGTAGTTAAGATGTGGCAGAACTGTGCTTCAAGTGAGGTCTGCCAATGCTTGATCTCTTCTTCTTTCCATCTCCATCACTAGACATTTAAGGTCTCTGGATGGATGACCCAGGAGTTTCTTTGGGGTCTGTCATTAGGTTTATGTGTGAAACAACAATTAAAATACTTATTAAATATATATGTATTTATGTATTTTTATTAAGCATATTATATATACTTAATACATGAGTATATATGCATTGTGTATATTATATATGTATGCCATATATAAATTCATAATAGCTAGTTATTCATTATTAGTACTTAAAATATGTCAGTATTATTCTAAACACTTTACACTTACCTACTACTCATAACATCCTAGAAGGCAGAAATTATCGTCATCCAATTTTATAAATAAGAAAGGTAAGCGGCTCAGCCCAAGCTCTTGCCTCTTTTATGGATCCTTTCCTATTCACCACTCCCTTAAGAGCCACGTAACCTCTGGCTTATTCTTTTTAAGACTTTGATCCCTCTTATGGGATGATGAGTGGATCTTAGAAGGTAGCAAAACTTTCATGTTGCCCAGCCAATAGTTAACTTGCTAGGGAACAAAAAGACCCAATTTTGTAGAAAATCTCCCTATTCCAAAAGCAAGATATTAGGACGTGCAAAGTGTGGTGGGTGGATATTTTGGGCAGGTGGACTTCCTGGATCTCTGAAATCATAACACATATACAACCATCAACACATAAACCCAACTTAATTCAATATATATTTAAAGAGTACCTGCTACGAGCAAAGCACTCTGCCAGGACCTAAACCTTAGAAAGTACCTGAAAGATCATTAAGAAGTCATGAACCTAATGTTTGGAATATGTGAGAAAATGAACACACATAACTGAAACATTAAGGGTTGCTAAGGAAATTCTGTATTTCTGTGGCTGGTGGACACTGACAAAAGATATCTGAGGAAGGCAGTGTTTCAGATGGACTCTGGAGTGTGGGACAATTCCAACAACTGAATATTGGAGGGATAGGCTTGAGGCAAGGGGTACAGAATACACTAAAGTATGAGGACAGGAAATCACAAAGTGTGTTTGGGACTAACGTGACTAGCTTCTAGAACCCTTAAACGATAGAGCAGGAGTTGGAGATACCATGGGTTGAACATCCTGTTGGAAATGCTGATTCTGCATCAGGAAAGTACCAGAG
This sequence comes from Pedetes capensis, assembly GCA_007922755.1. NCBI lineage: Eukaryota > Metazoa > Chordata > Mammalia > Rodentia > Pedetidae > Pedetes > Pedetes capensis. The sequence goes on from VMDO01004269.1 coordinate 12,163, forward strand.
TTTACAGGCCAGAATGAGATACTCAGACCTTCATGGAGGTGATCTGAAAAACTGTCCATATATTTCTAGAAGAGAACAAGGGGGAAAAGAAAGGCAAACATATTTTATGGGCAGACAAATGGACAAAAGAATAAGAAGTGTCAGATAAATAGGAGAACCATGAAAACAGAGGCTATGGAGCTAAAAGGTGAAGAATGCTTTAAGAAGTAGGGTTAGATGGCCAAGACAAACCATAAACAATGAGGCACTGCAAAGAAGAAGAGGTATATTTAAGAGTAAGACTCTTCCTCATCATACTTATCTTTAAGAGTACTACCTCTTACCCTTTTCTATTCTTTCACTAAACTCATGCATGCACAAAAATATACACATAAACATTTTTTCTAGGAGAAAATTATGGTATTATTAATTCTGAAGCAAACTATATTGAAGTTGTAAGAGCACTCAGTAAAATTCAAACTTTATTGTTTCATTTTTTTATTTAAGAGACAACTGACTTTCTTGATATGCAGGTTAATTATTCCTTGGTGGGAGCATGAATTTATTTGAATTTTATTCAACAAACTTTTTTTGAGCCTTTACTATCTGTCAAATCTGTGCTAAGAGCCAGGATCAGAAGAATTTCCATAAATGCTTAGGTGGTTTTTAGCTGGGAACTTTGCTTCCTACACGTGGCACAAAGCTGATGCCTTTTTTTGTGGCAAGTTTTAGTTCTAGTCCCTAAGAGTTTCTCTGTTTTTATTAAATGCATATTTATGTGTAATTTTTCTGTTTCAGGTTTTTTTTTAGAAGTATTGAATAATTTTTGTTGTCATCAAAACGTACTTTAGAACAAACCAGTTCAAGGCTAGTACAGGAACTGGGTCTTTTGCTTTGATACAGTAGCAATCTAGCGTCTGGACAAGCAAGATTAATTTCTTCAAGCATTTAAGACAACTGTGAGAATCTTATTCTTGATTGTAACCTTTAAAGAATAAAGGCAAGAATGAAAACCAGCTTTGGATAGAGAATTGAAAAATAGTGTCAGTGTATGTTCCATTTTGGGGGTCAAAATGGAGTAAGAAAGCCATGTGGAAGGATATCTACAAAAGCTAGCCTTGGTACTTATTTACTAACTATGTATATATGTTTTTTTTGTATATGGATATATTTTTCTAATATTGCCCTGAGATATCACTTTAGGCTTTTTCTTATATGTATAAATATTTTTTTCTGCTAAAAAATAGATAACTTGCTGTGTACATCTTTTGTATGTATATTCTTTCAAGACATGTATTTTAAATCTTGCTCAGTATTCTATTCTATGAATATGTCAATATATAGTCAAGAAATCCCTTATTTTGGGCCATTTTAGGTGCATGCTGACTTTTTAAATCATTTCTAATAATGTTTTTCTGAGTATTATTGAGCATAGCCTTTGCGATGCTTTTATTTATTGGAAAGAAATTTTTGGAAGATTAAACACTTAATACCACAAGCCAGGAAGGCAAGGAAACTTAATACAACGATCACAAGCAATGATACACAGGAGCCAGGGTAGTAGAGTAAGTGAGGGAGATGGGTGTGGCATAAAATATGGAGTAGGGACGTTGTCAAACTGGAGAGAATGTGGTTTATCTGAAAGGAGCAGCTGCTACTCAGTTCCGGTACTGGTACCACATGTAGATATAGGTCTACTGCTGCCAGAGCTCTAATTTTTCAAGAGAAGCCAGAAAAATCTGGATTTTTTTTTTTTTTGTGAAATTTCTTTGTCTTTAAAAGCTGGCTCAAATTATTTAAAATATTCTGTAGACCTAAAATAAAATTTAAAAAATTTTACAGGCAGAGACATACAACTCAAAGCCACTGGTTTATAGCCTTCAAATTAAAGGGAAACATGGCATTTGGGAATGTATTTCTAGGTACTGAGTTAATTAAACAAAGTTTTGTTTCAAGTTTTCCTCATAATAAAGGATGCAATATGGAGAAACTGAACCTTGATGTGCAAATCTAGGAAGATGGGTAAGTATGGGTCTCCATTTCATACTCACAAAGGACTATGAGAGACTTCTAAAATGTTTTGAACTTCTCAAGGAAACATGCTTTTTATGGCACAAAACTTTAACCCTGTGCACCATATGTTGATATCTGATATTTCCCTTCATTTTCCATTTGAACAAACATCTCCCATTAGCATCCACCTGCACTACTTCCTTTCATAAAGAGGAGGTGGTATTTGGCTATATTCTGGTTCTGATTCATGAGAAATCAGCCCAAGCCCAACATTTCTGTTCTTAACAGATTTTGGTTTTTCAATTTGTAGAACACAATGTTTCCCTGGGCTCAGTTCTAGCATGCCAAGTTTTGGCTGGCCACAGACTTTGACATCTGAGTGAAAAATCTTTCAACAATGGCATTTAAACTGAGGAATCAACAGACCTTTAATTATAACACTGCTTGTAATTCCCCCCTCTCTTATCATGATGTTCAAATTGCCTCAAATCACTAACTGCATGGACAGCATGTTATTTCATTTGCCATTGGAAATATCATAATTTGGAAACTTGGTGGCATGAGAACATGTATTAATTTTTGAAAAATCAGTATTACTTTATTCACCATAAATTAAAGAGGCATATGGAACGAAGGTCAAGATTACTGATTCATTAGAAATAAGAAACAAGAAACACTCAGCACATAATTTCTCAACTTATCTAAAATGCTCAAGATTTATTTAGATAGAAGCAATATTTCTACTTAGAAATTAGGCATTAAATACATAGGAGAGGGATTCTCTTTTAGGTGAAGTTTCACTAAGTGCCTCTGCATTTCTCCATAAAATGTTAGGTCATCATTTCTTATAGCTTTTTAAGTGACACAACCTCAGATTACCCTGTTTTCCTTATATAAAAACAAAAGACACTTCTTTACTGTAAAAGTGCACAAGGAATCCTTTGTAAGCTCCTTTTTTAGAAATCAGTGTTGAAAAAAATAATTTATATCCAATCTGCCTATCTGTGTATACTTATTGGACAAATTGGAGTTAAAAAAGGTAAATGTGGAAAATGTTTATTTCCATGTTCCATAGAAGTTAGACAGGTTTTTGTTTGTTTTTAAATTGTAGAGCTTGGTTATATGTAGAAAGTGGGCATAATTTCAGTTCCTTTTTGATTTTGAAGAGAAACTTGGCTTTAGGTTTCCAGGAAATACATTTATTTAGATCAAACGTTGTACTAGACTTCTATACACAATTTCTAATCTTCATAATACATCTGCAAGATGAGTATCATTAATCTGTTACTGACAAAGAAGCTGAGACTTAGAAAAATTAAATAATTTGACCAAAGCAATTGAGCTAGAGACTTTTTTGTCCACAGATTTTAAGTGACAGAGTTTGCATATAAACCAGATATGACTCCAAAGTTTCTGCTAGAATTCTCCATTCTCAGGGATAGACACCTCCTTGAAATGTACACAACTTTTCCCTGTATAATTGACCTTGCTTTCTGAATACAATGAATTATCAGAGAAATCATTTCTTAATTATATTTAGCACTGCCTGGTGACTTTGAAATTCATCTTTGTCCAGCATATAGAATTCGCATTCTAAGAATAGGCACAGGAACCATTAGTCTCCCATTTCCTAGAACAGACATGGTTTCAAACCTTGCCTTTTATTATCCCCACAAATATGCTTCATTGATAAAATTATGTTCTATGCCTTTGTTCAGAAAGTATGTAGTCTCCGTCATCATATGTTGGTGTATAAAATGTACCTGAGAAGATCATGTTCAGGAAACTAGTCGTAACCAGCATGCAATGCTCAAGAGTAAGGTCCTCCTAGGTAGGACCAACCTGCAGCCATACCACTGTGGTGTCCAATCTCGTCACATCTTGGAAGCTAAGCAGGGTTGGACCTGGTTAGTACTTGGATGGCAGACCTCCTGGGAACACCAGCTGCTGTAGGCTTAGGAGAAGGACCCGGCAACCCACTCCCAAAAAACAATCAGCAATTGAAAACCCTATGAATAGCAGAGAAGCACTGACAATAGCGTTTCATCTGTTGTATGTAGGGCTGCTATGAGTGGGACACTGACTTGATGGCACCTAACAACAACAAGGTAGGACCAGTACAAGGAATCAAAATCAAAGTTGTTGAGAGGAGTGGAGGTAGTAATTAACAATAATAACTTATATATATTGAATCCTTAATGAAATGTTCTTGCTCCTATTTATATATCATGTTTAATCTTCACAATTCTCCCATTTACGTATGCACTCCCATTTTACTGGCCCAAAGTCATATGTCTAGCAGTGGCATCCGACTCCACAGTTTATACTTTCTTTGCTTTACAAAACTATTTCTAAGGGTACAGGAACAAAACCTAAAGAGACAAATTCAAAGTGCAGTACTAAGACTAAAAGCAAAAGATACAGCCAAGATTCAGGAACTGGAGTGGGAACAGATAAGGAACTAAGGTGTTGGGTTCATCATGGTTGTAGCATTTGGGTATGTGGTACACAGAGTCATCTCCTTGCATATCATGGATGTAAAGCTGGGTGGGGTAGAAGGAGAGATGGAGGGAGAGAGAGAATTGAGAATATATAGGGTTTTAAATATAGGTCTGCTTAGCTGATTTCATTTTTTCTGTTTTACAAATGTAAATAAAGTTTTGTGTGTTGGAGGGCAAAGGGAAAAGAGGGATCTACTCAAAAATATCTCTCTTCACATGTCATTAACTGAAGGGCAAAACAGTTGTCTAAAAAGACAGGTTTTTTTTTTTTTCCCCCAGTACTGGAGGGTTAAACTCAGGGCCTTACACTTTCTAGGCAAGTGTCATACGACCGAGCTGTACCTTTAGCCAGTTTACTTTTTTATATTTGAGATGGTCTTGCTAAATTGTGCAGGTTGCTTCTGGCCTTGAAATTGTGATCCTCCTGCCTTAGCCTCCCGAGTTGCTGGGATTACAGGCATGCGCCACATCGCCTGGCTCTAAGATACTTTTTAAAATATAAATTTCTCCAAGAGAGTTAAATCTCATTTATACTTTGTAATAAATTACCATAATCAGGTTACCAGGCCACCTGATGTGATTAAAGCCAAGAAGTTGCAGTTTGAGGAAAGAAATGGGTAATAGTGGAGTTAGGTCGAGAGGGGTGATGGGGGTAATACAAATGAGGATGAGAGAAGGCTTTCCCTCAGGGACCAGGAGGTTGCCAAGTAGAATTCAGTGAAAATGCTGTTAAGGACAAAATAAAGGTAAAGTATTATCATCATTATCTTAGTTCTACTGTGCACTTCAGGTCTAGAATTTTGGTAGTAGGCAGAGCACAATCAAAATCACTACAAGTGACTGCTAGCTTCTGTCTTAAAAACTGAGCAGAATCCCCTATGTAGAGTAGCTCTTCAGTAAAAACTCATTGAGCAAATGAGGTGTCAAAATTAATTTGGAAGTTGTCAACATTCAGGTTTTCTAAGTTCTAACCTATTTGTATTATTTAGGTCAATCCAACCCTGTCTGTCAAGTTCTGCAAAATTGCTAGAAGGGAAGGAGAAACTTGCTAGAAGGGAAGGAGAAGGAGAATCCAGATAGTGGAGAAACAATGGATGCCTCTGCCCTGGCCTTACCTTTCGCGAGGCCAGTGGAGCATATCCTAAGCTCCTTGGGGCCTCTAGAATGTGTCTACAAGCACAAAAGCAATGCTGTAATAAAGAGTGCTATAGGAAAGTTAGGGCTGGGATTTAGCTCAGTGGGTAGAGCGCTGTGCTGCAGTCTCTGAGGTCCCGAGTTCAATTCCCAGCACCGCAAAAATGGGAGAAGGACCTGGCAATCCACTCCCAAAGCAATCCCGAAATAATCAGCCATTGAAAACCCTATGAGGGTCGCTATGAGTCGGATACCGACTCGACGGCACCTAACAACAACAACAATAGGAAAGTTACGTTAGGGAATGTGTGATGGAAACTGAACAAAACAAACAAGGTATGTTAAAGTTGAGCCCATCAAAGAAAGAGCTCTTCTGCCCAGATCCAGGGCCTCAAGAACTTCTTATATTCCACTCTAGACCTATCCTGGGCCTGCACAAAGATACTTCTCAATACTTAGATATACAATGTGACAGGTACAATTAGAAGCAGCACAAGGACCACGTGCCTCAACTAGAACCCCTAGGGCCCTGAAATCAACTGCAGAGCACAGGCACACCTGAACTGTGGGTGTGCAGATATTCCCCAGGAGTGGGTGGAAGCGAGTATGTGAACATGCATATCGATCTGCCTGGCTTTCTTCTCCTTCCATCCCACTCCCGCATATCTCTCACACTTTGTGCCATAGGAGGTTTCTAAATTATAGTGTTTTGATATATATCACCTTTCTAACCTAAAGGGGTCAGGGGGTGTATTTCATTATACATGAACTGAATTTTGCAGTAAATTTGCATTTTGGATATGTTTTCTCACTTTTGAGTTGTGAGTAATGCACATTTGTCTAAATATTGACAAAACTTTAGAATATAAAAGATGGAACGAACCTAAGAGGTTATGTAGCACAGTGGTTTCCAACCCAGGTTGTATGTCAGAGTCATGTAGGGTGGTTGTCATGGTTTGAAAATAAAGTGTCCCCCAAAGGTTATGTGTTTTCACATTGGGTCCTCAGCTGATGGCACTGTCCTGGGAGGTTGTGGAACTTGGGAAGTGGGTGTAGCTTCACAGAAATGACTCACTGGGCGTGGGCCTTTGGAGATTTTTACCATGGACCTGCAAGCCTAGTCTCTCTCTGTTCCTGGTCTACTGTGCCATGAGGTCGCCCACAACTCACCCTGATGCTACCACCATCAGGCCTGCCCTGCCCCATTATGGACTGATTCTCTATGTTGCTGTTTAAGTTTCCAATAAACCTCTTCCCTTGTAAGTTTGTTTTGGTTGGTTTTTCTGCTATAGCAATGACAGCTGGCTAATATAGAGGTTTAATAAATATACATCCCTGAACCTTGACCACTCCTTTCTCTTCCTCATTATTCTGATTCAGTGCCAGTTTTGGCTGCTTGCAACCAGTCATGGAGATCCAGACTCTTATCAACTTCTTTATTTATATCATGAGGGATCTGAGAACCAGAGAGTTGAGAAGTACAGTGACTTCTCTGAAGTCACACAGGAATACATTTTATGTGAAGATAAAGACTATGGACAATATGGAATTTATCCCATAGGTATGTTCCACATTACTATTTTCAAAATATATTTTGTGCTTATTTGTACGAAGCAATGCTTTATTTATCTGCAAGCAACTTGTGCTTATGTGGAATTTCTTATCTCTTAAGAAGAGAAAGTTAAAAAGAAAGAAAGAAAATAAAGAAAGAAATCTGCAAACAGTCCAAAGTAGCATCAAATAGGCCACCCCAAAGCACCCGTAAGTCCTGCCAGTCACTTGGATGAGCTATGCCTCTTGACTCTCTATCTAATAAGGCAAAGACAACTCAAAAATCCTCATCTCCAACCCTGCTTGCTCTACTGCCCTGCAGTCTGATGTCTCTCAAAGCCCAGAGGGCTTCTCATGGATACCCACTCAGTATCAGCACTCAGTATGTTCAAAATTAAACTGGTGCTCACCCCTCCCAGCCCTGCTCCTGCTCTGCTGTCCTTGGTTTCTGTTTATGGCTCCACTCAGGTTCAAAATCATAGAGATGTCTTTGGTGCTTTCCTCTCCCTTGCTCTCCAAATATAATGGATTAATTCTCTTCTGCCATGTATGATAAATCACTGTGTTTTTTCTGCTCAGTCCCTCTGCCCCTGCCCTAGTTAAGGCCTCCATTGCTTTTCATCTGGATTACTGTGAGAGTCTCCTATCTTTCCTGTGTCCTTTGGTTTCTCCCCACTCCAATCCATTTTGCTCACTGTTCCCAGATTAATCTTCTGGAGGCACAGCACTGATTATGTTACTCTCCTACTAAAAACTTTCAATAGCTCCCCCCTGTCCACTGAATTAAAGTTGAAATTCCTTGGCTTGATAATCAAGTCCTTTCACTTTCTGGTCCCAATCTGCTCTAACCACTTTATTTCCCACTATTCACCCTCACATACTCCAAGCTGTAGTTAAACCCAACTACTTCTTTGTAGAATCTTTACTGTTTGATTCTGTCATGCTCTGCTCATGGTTTTAGAAATGGATCTTATCATTGTATGCTCAAATCCTCCTTGCTTTCATGGTCCAACTCCAGTGTCATCTCTTCAGGTGGAGTCCTCCATTAGCCATCTCTAGACTCCAAGAATGTTTTATATGTACTACTTTTATGGAGAATATAACTTTCTACCATGGATTCTAGCAAAGTAGGCCCATATCTCAGCTCTCCTGCTAGGCGAAACTTCTTTGAAGGCAGAATTTGTGTTTTCTTTATCTGGGTATCCTCTCCAGTGCTGAGTATTCAAATACCCTGTTTACAAACATTTGCCAAGTGGATGAGTTAATGCATGGACTTTATAAACAACTTAAGCATAGTTGATTGGTTTTCTCCTTGCCCAAAGCAGATTGGAAATAGTGCTTCAAAGAAGGAAAGAGGGTCTTAGAAGCTTGCACAAGAAGTAACTTGATAGCTAAGGAAGAAAAATGAAAACTATAAAAGGAAGACAGATCTAAAAATATTAGAGCAGTTCAGGAGTAAATAACCACAGAAGCAAATAATCTTATAGAATAAGGACCAAATGTTCAATGCCACATTGAAAAGCTTGGAAACCACAAAATAATACACAAATATATAGAATTACTTTTATACTTCCACACCTTTACAGCATCAGTAGAAATACAACTGTAATTCAAGACGATGACCCTGAATCATTTAGAAAAGTTTGAATTATGACAAGTATATTCTAAGAAAACTTGATATGAATTAAATTTCAGATGCTAGACATCAAAACTTAAAAAATAGGAAATATCTTTTAGTAAGTAAGAGGAGATAAAATTCTGTTACATGGGTGGGCGCTGTGGCACCCACCTGTAATCCCAGCAGCTTGGGAGGCAGAGACAGGAGGATCGCAAGTTCGAGATCAGAGGCAGTCTGCGTAACTGAGCGAGACCCTCTCTCAAAAAGTAAAAAAAAAAAAAATCTGTTACATGAGATATTCTATTACCTAAACCCAATTCCCATAATGAAGTCAATGTAATAAATTCTCTCTTTATATATAAATACATGTATATGTTTATGCCTGCAGCTGTAGCCCTGTGGCATCCGATCCCGTCAGATCTTGGAAGCTAAGCAGGGTCGGGCCTGGTTAGTACCTGGATGGGAGAACGCCTGGGAACACCAGAAGCTGTAGGCTGGGGAGAAGGACCTGGCAACCCCCTCCCAAAAATCAATCTGCCATTGAAAACCCTATGCACAGCAGAGAAGCACTGACAACAGTGTTTCCCCTGTTGTACAGAGGGTCACTATGAGTCGGATACTGACTCGACGGCACCTAACAACAACAACGACATATGTTTATGGCCTGGAGCCGTAGCACTGTGGGCTCTGATCCCATCAGATCTCAGAAGCTAAGCAGGGTCAGGCCTGGTTAGTACTTGGATGGGAGACCTCCTCGGAACACCAGGTGCTGTAGGCTTGGGAAAAGGACCCAGCAACCCACTCCCCCAAACCAATCTGCCATTGAAAACCTTAGGAATAGCAGAGAAACACTCATAATAATAATGTTTCGCCTGTTGTATGTAGGGTCACTATAAGTTGAACACTGATTCTACAGCACCTAACAACAACAGGGAAATACTAATTTTTCCTAATAAAATATGCTCAGAATATGTAACTTAAAAATGTAGGAATGGAGTAAGACAAAAAATCCAAAAAATCTCATTTATACATATTCACAATCTATTTTTAGAAAATGATTATGATCACGCAATGTGCATGATTACGTTTGTTTTCTTTTAATTTAATATGCAGCATAGAGAGCCCATGCTATTGTAACATCTTCATAAACATTTTAATGTCTCAAAAATTCTATCTCATAGATATGTCTTACTTACTTAAGTGGTCCCCTGGAGTTGATCTTCCAGCTTATTTCCAGTTTTTCAATATATATATAATAAGATTTGACATGAGCTAATAATTGTAAAGCACAGGAGAGACTCATGAGAGGTCACTCTGATGTTGTTTCTGCTTTTGTATATATTCGAAATGTCTACAACACAAAGGTAAAAATGATAAATATATTGTGCATAATGGTTTTGGGTTACTTATAACTATTTTTGTAGGTTAGCGTTTAGACTGCCTGGTTCAAAGTCTGACCCCATTAGTTCCTACTTGTCTAACTATGGGCAAGCTGCTGATGCTTTCTTGGCTTCAGTTCACTCTTCCGAAAAATGGGTATAATAATGTCAACATATAAGCTGTTGTGAGGATTACATGAGATTGTACGCATTAAGTACCTTCCATACTGCCTGGCACACCGTTACTGTGCAATACTTGTCACTTTGAAAAATGAAAATGCTGGTTGCATAATTTTATGTGTTGTGCTCATAAAGAAACATCACATATAAACTCAGAAACATGCCAAAAATAACATACTTAAGTATGCTTCATCTCCATTTTCCATGCTAAACTCTTATTCCAAAGAGACTACCAATGCTAACATAATTTGGACCCATTACTACCAATATGGAGCACCATCACAAGAGTTACTATTCTTAATAGATAAAAAAAACCTGATGCTTAAAAGCAAACTAACTTGCTGCAAACAACATGGGAAAAACCAGGGCCTGTTCTCAAACACAGATTTGACTTCCTGGAACTCATCCCTGAGCTATTGGAAATGATCTTGTCCCTTGCATTCTTTTGCAAAGAATTCAGTCATTATGATCTTTGAAGTATATTTTTCTTTCTTTTTTTCTCACTTTAATCAGTATTATTTATTTAAACATTATTATTCTAGAGAATAATTTTAGAGAAAAAAAGGGATACTTCATAATGTAAGCTGCCCTTTAAAAATGCCTATCTTATGGTCCAAAAAATTAACCTTTATCTTGGTTTTAAGCAATGATTTATAGTTGGTTTAATTATCTCATGTCCACTGTGAGAAAATTCATTATCAAACAAAGTACACATTCTAGAAAACATTGAAAGAGGTCTAGGTTTACCTATTTCGCTTTAAATATGTAATCTACAAATGTGTATGTATTTACAGACTCTGAAAGTCTGTATTTGGAAGGATCATATGGAAGTCTGAAAAAGGTAGTTTTCTACAAACTGTATGAAAAATTAAGTCATAGAATGCTACAACTAACAAAAAGTAGATTGCAAATTGGGTCTTCTGTTCTGGGGTTGAGGAAGCTACTCCTGTTGAATATACTTTAGACCAAGACAGGCAACACCAAAGGGAATGCTGCATTTCCTTTGCCTCAGACAGTACATTTATGCATCTGTATTATAAAAAATGTGCCAGCTCTAGCAAGCTCACAGTACTGAGCAAAGTGCTAGAGTTACAGCTGGGAATTTGTCTTTCAGGGTTGGCTGTATTTACTGTTTTTTTTTTTTTTTTTTTTTTTAATCTGTTCCTCTCTGGGGGGCCACAGTGGGGTGTTTTTTGAAGAAGAGGGAGAAGGAAGGAGTTTTTGTGAGTTCTATTTTGGATTTTGGTGACTAGGAAAGCAGAGAATTTGCCAGCTTGTTACTCAGTTATACTGAAACATGATGCAAACTCAACTCAATTTGGAGCACAGAAGGTGCTGAAAAATTTTTCTAAGGAGGTCTTGAAATATCTAAGCCTATCTTCAAGGAAGGACTTATAAAAATCATATCACTACTAGAGGTATGCTGTTGTCTCTTCTCTTATCCAAGACCCTCTAAGTTATTATCCACAGTATGATATTCTGAAAGTAGCCAGAATGATATTTTTAAAAAATTACTTTGTGTCCTTTATCCCTAGAGAGTACTAGGAGGAACATGCTTGTGAATCTTTTTTTACAAAGTCTTTTTCATATATCTACACTGTTAAATGTGTGAACAAGTTACGCCTTCCTATTTGTACTGTTCAATCTATTTTCTTTTTGTTTTCCTGAATATGCCTGAACATATGTGTCCAGTATAAACATAGTTACATGTTTCTGCATGGGTTTCTAATGTCATCCTATCTTGAAAATGGTTCAGGTTTCTAGAAACAGCAACGTAATTTTGTTTTGATTTGAAAAACTGCTTAGCAAATGCATGCGGGTCACAATGGCAGGTAACAGACCATTTATTGAAGTGCTGAAACAAATAGAAAACAAAGTCCAGGACATCATCACAGAGCAGCACTTTCCTTGTGAGACACTCTTAGCTAAGTAAGGACTGAGTGAGACAATAATAAAACAAATACCGGTAGGCTTTTCAGACAGTAACAAGCGGCTCTGGGTTAGCACTGTTTCCAGGCCTTGATGATACAATGATGTCCTCAGTCTTTGCTTTCAGACACTGGATCACTGCTGAAGTAGCCTTTATCATTCACCCCTAATTTTTGTTGAAGATGCCCTTGAAATTAGATTTGATGAATAATCCTTTGTTCCTGACAAAGCATATGTATATTGTGGCATCACTCTAAAACCAAGGACTAGTTTTAGCTCTATGAAGAAAAAAAAATTCCAACAACCTTTCATGCTGAGATTTCTCATGCTAGTTCTCAGCACAGAAGTGATTTTTTTTTAAGTTGCACAACACCTAACAAGGTTTAAGTTTTCCCAGCAAGGAGAAAGTGTTTTTCAGCTGTTAAGTTTTTCAGATGCTTTTTTTCGATTTTGGATAAAACTCAAAGACATGTTTGTTTTAAAATGTAAACGTTTTTATGTACAGAGGTTTGCATAGAGAGAAATGCTATTACTATGTTTAAAGATACTTGCTTTTCAAATAAGGAAGTCACAGACATTTAAATATAACTAACTGCATGTTGCTTTACGGATGTCTTATTAACCACTAACATAAATATGATGCTCTGGAGGATCACTAATGCACACATTTGCTGAAAGGATTACTTACACCACGGCTAGTGGATGTATTTCCATATGAGAGCAAAGGGTGGCCAGGTTTGAACTGAAGAGCATCCTTACAGTCAGCTAATATGCTTTCTAAAGACCTTTCACTCTAGTTGCAAGACACTTCTTTGCCCTAAGCTTGCTTGATTCCCTAGCTTGTGGACTGGGCCAAAGCTGACACAACATATGATATTTCAAGTGCAAAAATGATGAGGAAACACACTGAAGCAGAGTTGAGGGTGAATCATCAGAAGGTCTATCATTTTTAATGACTCTAATCACTCTTCAACTTTAAGTAAATTGTAGCTCTGAATGGGAATGATCTTATCTTGATCTACAGGATTTTTGAATTTCAAACATTTTTATTCATAACACATGGTAGGAAGTATGTCTTACACTGTGATCATGTCCATTTGTGTGTGTGTGTGTGTGTGTGTGTGTATAAATATGTGTGTTTTGGGGGGGAGGTCCAGAGACAGAAAGTAAACAATCTACTTAAATTTTAAATGTTTAGATATTTCAAAATACTATGAGTAATTTACTATTTGGAAAGTTGAAACCAACATTTAGGACTTTCTAAAATTAAGAAAAGTGCCCATTCTTCTGATTTAGTATGTGAAATGCCAATTCAATTTGTTCTTTTCCTTACTTGTTCATAATTTACTTATTTTTTCATTCCTCAAATGTTTATTGAGATCCTACTATAAGCCTTATACCATAAACCTGCAAAACACATCTAGGCCAATTATTGCATAGTTGCTTTATGATTTATAGCAGCATTGGTCAGATGGTTCTTGATAAAGAAAATTGTTCAGAGTAAAACAACTTGTTCACAGTTCTCCTATCTAGTAACCAAGAGCTCTGATAGCATCTTTTCTAAGTTTTTGTTGTGGTCAAAGTATACAATTATAAGTCTAATTTTATTTACTTTTCATATTTAACTTTATTAACTATGTTATGAAGGCAACTGAGATATTAATAAGTCAGACTATTTGAAAATAATTTTACCATGCTGAGGCCTTCCTTACATCTTTCATAATGCTCAGAGAGAAAATTTACAATTTTGCTCTTGCCACAGAAATGTGTAACACTGACCATTTCCTATTGTATAACAATTGAAAATAAATGAGCTAAAAAATGTGAAGTTCTAGTGAGTAGATTAAACAAAGAGCACTGGAATACCACTGTGGGCAGTTCCCCCTTGGGGAGGAGAGTAGATGTACAACATGAAGGAGACAGGTCGTAATACTCATTACTGACCGTCTTTAGGTGGACATCTCTTACTGCAGTACAAAGTGTTACATAACTCTACAGTGGGAGCCCAACTCAGTTATTTACATGACTCTTCTAGAAAATGGTTAGCACCCCAGACCAGAAGATTAGAGAATGTGGAAGATGAATGCAATGTAAATAAGTGGGTGAGAACATGACACTCTCTCCTCACCAGGTAGGTCAGAATTCAAGGTCATAGGATTAATAGGAGGAATCATTACTTTCTAAAAGTGAAATAATTTGAGGTTTTTAGAATTATAAATGATGCAAGTTTTTATTTTGGAGCTAATGATTTGGGTAGTATTAAAACACTATTGGATTTATAGGCCATATTTTCAAGAGACCTACTTAAGTCTTCCCATTTTAATGGGTATAGCTAGTTGTCCGCACAAAGTTATTCCACTTTCCAAAGTGTCTTATTCTCTGTACAAATGACAATTTGGCACATGCACATTGGCACAGGGAAAGAGGTAACTGCTAAGGTCACATAAATGGGGATATTGCAGACCTCAAGCTCTAGAGGCCAAAGGTAGTAGAGACACAGGCAGACAGCTTGAAACTTTCCCTTATGTTTGTGCATTGTTTCTGTATGAAAAATTACATTTCTCTGAGAGTATATGTGTAAATATGCATCTGCTAGTGTTTTGGCAACTCTAAGTTACCTAAATTAGTTTTGATCAACACTGTTGGATTTTTAAACCCACCAACGTAATAAAGGCAAGTTTAGAAAAACACAAACAAACCCTACAGTACATTGTGTGCTCTGCTGTTCCAAGCCTCGGCTTCAAGACAAAAGGAAGCAAGACTTTGTCATTTGCTAGCTGCTAATAATCAAGAGAAGATCTGCCAGACAAGCTCTTCGAGGGCTCTGTCTGTCTGGACCAGGTATATACTGCAATACACAAAGGGCTTTGCAGGGGGAGAAAAATGAGTGTTCATGGACAATGATGCAGCTTTCTTAATTAAGATTTTCATTACTGATACATACATTAAGTTCTGCAACTGCAAGAGCCAAAACACTGTCATGTGCAGGTAAATGTCCCTGATTCCATCTCCAGGCACTAAAGCTAAAACATATTAAATGTGCACCCAGCAAATGTTGTAGGAGCCTAGAGAGATCCAGAAATATTTCTGTTGGAGTGCATAGAGGCCCATTAAAAGCAGATTTGTAAAGCATCCAATAGTCAGGAGAAAAGCCCCTATCAACAGACCGTGTGCTTGTGTTTGTACATGTTTGCATGTATATTCATGTATGAGAGTCCTGTGAGGTACCAGACCACAGATGAAGGTAGCTATAGGTGACCTAGAAACAATCCTTATACAATAATATGATGTATTCTTAAAATGAACTTTGATCTTTAAGTTTACTAATGCCTATTGTTGAGAAAGGAAGTAAACAGTTAATCTGGGGTAGCTTTGGGAAGGTAGCAAAGACTCATGTACACAGCTGGCATGGACTCTACACTTCCTGGGTCACCCGGTCTATCTTCCCTGGATCTCTAGGCTGGTCTGCAGGTCACTGCAGTCTGCCAAGATGTATACTATTTCCATGTAATAATCCAACTGTGGCACGGGGAAATCTTTCCTCTTAGACCAAGTTAATTTTATAAAAATAATTTTACTAAAGGATGAGAAGAAACAAACACCCATAGAATCCTAACAATGCATGAATATGTAGAGTGCATATTTTTTATTGCATCAACTAATGGCCAAGTCATTTTAGGGTGCTTGGTGTAGTGAGGAGGTACACAGTTGTCAGTTGTTTTTCTGGCTTCCTATTTGCATCTTTTCCTGTTTTAAGGTCTATATTTACTTGGCCAGGATTTACCCAAATAGAGCTTGGTATCCTTTCTAAATAACACTTCTTTCAGTCATTACTGGAGCAAAAATGAGACATGTTAAACTTAGTGAAAGATTAGTTTATTACAATAATCAAATATTTCACATTCATTACTTTGTAGGTGCTTTTATGTGAGTGTGCCCTTCTGCTAAACTCATACACTGAAACTTAGTCAGTGTGATAATATTAAGAGGTGGGGCCTTGAGAAGGTTGAGAAGTCACGAGAGCAGAATCTTCGTGAATTGGTTAGCATTTTTATGAAGGGGTATGAGGGAACTGCCTCCCTCTCTTTTGCCCTCCCACCTTCTGCTGCACGAGGATGCAGCATTTATCCCTCCTGCTGTATGAGGATACACCAAGAAGCACTATCCTGGAATCAGAGAAGCCCACATCGGACATCGAATCTGCTGGTGCTTTGATCTTGGACTTCCTAGCCTCTAGAACTGTGAAAAAAATTCTGCTTATAGGTTGCCTACTCTGAGATATTCTGGAATGGTAGCACAAATACAAAAACACTAGGTAAAAACATTTATCTGGGATTTTAATGTACTCCCCCTAATTTTCTAAGAAGAAATAAGCCAGGATTCAACATTAAAATGGCTCAAAAGAATATGTCTTTGTTGACTGTATAAAGGGAAACACTCTAAATGGATTCAGATCTCTGAAGCAGTTTTCTGGATATAAGCCTCCAGGTCTGAAACTTCTTTTCCTAGGTATGTTAGAGGGATGGGATGGAGTGGCAAACACACAGCCTGCTGTGAAGTGGCCGGTCTCCATGTCTATTCTAGATAAGTAATGTTTTATTGTTAGTGATAAGATGATGAAGAAAGTCTCCTTTATCAGTGGATGGATGGATAGAGAACAGACACCCTGTCCATAAATACTTCATGCATGCTGGAAAAGGTAAATGGTGTTAAGATTTTAAGTTTTAGTGAGAATGAAAAGTACTATGTTGTCACACTGAGGGGTATGTGGGAGCTGTTGGTAAAGAACCAATGTAGGACATATTATTCAAGCATAAGGATAATGGATAGAAGCATGAGAAAAAATTCCAGGAAATTATTTGGACTAGAGATGTTCTACTGCTTTTCTTTATATGTCC
>VMDO01004269.1:29444-50301 GCA_007922755.1 Pedetes capensis
ACTCATAGCGACCCTCTGTACAACAGGGGAAACACTATTGTCAGTGCTTCTCTGCTGTGCATAGGGTTTTCAATGGCAGATTGATTTTTGGGAGGGGGTTGCCAGGTCCTTCTCCCAAGCCTACAGCTTCTGGTGTTCCCAGGCGGTCTCCCATCCAGGTACTAACCAGGCCTGACCCTGCTTAGCTTCCAAGATCTGAAGGGATCGGATGCCACAGGGCTATGGTTCCAGGCTTATATGTCCTAGATCAGCTTAAAAGGATCAGACTGAAGGACATTATTAAAGGATTTAGGCACATCTTTTACTCATATTTTATTATGAGACATGTGCTTCTCTTGCCCAAAATACAGGGTCAGTTTTAGATTACAGGTGATAATTATTCAGTGTACCAAAACCCCAGAAATTTATGAGGAGGGACTACAGGTGGAAGTCATTTTAGCCTTCTACAGTGTTAAAGGCAAGAAGACCTGTCCTAAATAAATACCTAGAAATGATTATCTAGTGTAAGGACAAAGTAAGTATGCCTAGTGCCTGTATTCAAGCACTCACATTAGAAGGAATGAGGAATAATAACAGAGTATATAAAAGAAGGGCCTGGCAATCCACTCCCAAGGCAATCTCGAGACAGTCAGCCATTGAAAACCCTATGAGGGTTGCTATGAGTCGGATACCGACTTGACGGCACCTAACAACAACAACAACATATAAAAGAACCTAAGGAACCTACGATCTTAATCACTACAAAAACTTCTTATATAGCTTCTCTCTGCAAATGCTTCCACAGAATGACTCTGACTCTTTGAGTAAGTAGTTTGCTTATGTTGTTGTTAGGTGCCATCGAATTGGTCTGTGACTCATAACAACTCTATGTACAACAAGTGAAACACATTGTCAGAGCTAGTTATAGGGTTTTCAATGACAGTTTATTTTTTTGGGGGTGGGGAGTGGACTGCCTGGTCGTTCTCCCAAGCCTACAGCCCCTGGTGTTCCCAGGCGGTCCCCTCTCCAAGTACTAATCAGGTCTGACCTTGCTTAGCTTCCAAGATCTGACCAGATCAGGTGCCACAGTGGTATGGCTTCAAGCAGTTTGCTTATGTATGAGATATATATCATATATGTACACACACACACACACACACACACACACACACACACCCAATCTCAGCTTTGAATAGGCAACCATGTTTGGAAATGAAAAGAATGAAAAAGTATCTGAGGAACACACACAGTGTTAATATATAACAGTCAACATTAATCATCATGTCTGTGTCTCTATTTGGCCTCTGTGTGAAGTTTTCTAAGCGCACCATTAAGAAAATGAGACATTCAGCACTTGGAGCCCAAGGTGTAGAGAGCTAGCCTCAAGGCTTCTAATAGCCACTAGCAGCCCTAATGCCTGGGGCACATATCACATGAGGCCTGCAGACAGAAAACAATCTGATGATTAAATCTGGCCCTACCATCCTCTTTAGTTTGGGGTTGGCTTAAAGGGACATGTTTGCCTCACTTCTGCTACCTTTCTGGACATGCTTAAGGATTTAAGGCACACATGACTTTGACAGACATAATTTTCTGGAAAAGAGGAAAAAGTGCCCCGCCCAGAACATGTCATCCTTATCATCTACAAATGAACCTCTTGTGCTGAAGGAAATGTCCCAGTTAGCACTCAGAATAGCTTTGTACATCTCCTGCCTCTTCAAAACCCAGAAACTCACTCTGAGAGCCCAGATGCTCCCTGTCCTAAAACACAGGGAAGACACCCTGTCATATTTTCAATTGTGGATGCTGGGTGACACCCTTAGCATGATATTTCTGCTTCTCTATTGTCTTTCACTTTCCTGGAAGCTGCTGAAGAAATATTCCATTTCATCAACTATGTAGTAATACACATAGGAATTAGGTGGTGGGGGAAAGGTAGAGGACATGGATGACATGGCCTCTAGCACTTTATTTATGAGAACATCCAGAAATCTCTAACTGCATCTGGTGGAAGAATAGTGTCAATCCTGCCTCGGAGATGTGGATCAGGCAATGCTGCCAGTGTGTATTTTTCCCTTCCCAATAATTTACTGATTCTGGAGTCTGACAGCAGAGAACAGATGAGCATTTTTATGTTTGTGTGAGTGAACAATTCGTCTGCCTCTTTGGAAGATGGCGATGATAGATAAACATAAATGTACAAAACCAGGAAGTGCTAGTCCCCACTTCCCCAAATCTATAGGTTCCCCTGACCAGTGCTCTGCTCCCCACAACAATAGGGATGGCAGTGAGGGTGGGTGTGGCCATCACAGGTTTTGAAGCAGAGATCCAGGTGACCTTAAAGGATGTTAGGGAGTACTGCCTTTGCAACAAAAAATGAGATTAAGCAACTATAACACTTATTAGACTGATCAATTGTCCTTCCCAAGCTTTTATTTTAAAAGGTAAAAATTAGATTAATGACATAGTTTAGATAGTATAGATAATTTTTAAAATATTTTGAAATAATAAAAGTTAAAAATAGCAAAAATCTAAAAAAAATTAAATACTAATAATAAAATGGAAAATTTTATCTTTTCATTGTTGATTTATAACTGCTCTTAAAGTAGTGGGCTATCTCACAAGCACATGTCCAAGTTTTCAAAAGTATACTCTTCATAGAAAATTTTATTTTAATGTAATAAAGATTTAACGTATTTTTATTTAAGTTTTCAGGCTTTGATTTTATCTAGAAAATGCATCTCATGTCCCTAATGGTGAGACTGATTTATATGGCAAAACTCACAATTGAAAATTACAGAATTAGTTAAGATGCAGAGAAATGAGCAGTCTCTTTCTTTGTTGGTGAAGTATAAATTGATACAACTATACCATAAGGCAATTTGACAAAGTATACATTTTACTTTGGTAGTTTCACTATTTTAAATTTATCCTAAGGAAACAATCAGGTAAGTGCATTAAAATTGGAGAAGGACATGACAATCCACTCCAGAAGCAATTCTGATTGGAACAATCAGCCATTGAAAAACCCTGTGAGGGTCACTATGAGTCAGACCCAACTCAAGGGTGCCTAACAACAAGAGCATTAAAAAAAATATGCATTCACGTGTGTACATAAAGATAGTTATTGTAGCATTATTTAGTAAGGAAAAAGTTCTAAATATCAAAAATGTCCATCAATAAGTGATTGAGTCAATACATTATCTATATCCTGGAGTAAAAATATTACTTTCAATATAGATCTATATATATTAACATGGAAAAGGGACTATTTAAATGTTAAGTTAAAAGAGTAGATTATAAAACAGTAAGTTCCTTTTCTTTCATTTTGGAAACAGAAAGACAAAGAACTATAGTAAAAGACACAGATGAATACATTATGTATGGAAATATATTTGCCAAGTATTTACAGTGCTTATATCTGGGCTTTGAGATTTTGAAAGAATTTTACTTTGTTCTTCATATACACCAGCATTGTAACAAATTGAAGCAAGAAGAGAGATCCAGTGGGGCCATCCCTGACAGAGTGCTGCTGATGGAAGACATGGTGGATCTGCATGCAAAGGCACACGGCTGAAAAGAGAGCAGGTGGGCCTATCCGTAATGGTGACTCGCTGGAGGGAAGTACAGTGGAGTATCCAGCAAGGGTGCATGGCTGAAGAAAGGAGCAGCAAGGCCTTTCCCTATGGCATACAGCTGGAAGGAGGCAAGGTAGACAAAACGGAGGTCTGCAGGACTCTTCTAGGAAGAGACCAGGTGACATAGCTCCACTGTAGGGTCTCAGACCCAGGAAATGTCTTTTTGTTGTTGTTTTGTTTTGTTTGTTTTGTTTTTTGTTGGAGAGAGACTCACACTACCCTGGCCTCTGGAGCCACGAGAACCGTGAGCCAGAGGGAGACAAACTGAAAGTTGGCAAGTTTGGGGGACAGAGAAAAGTGGCTGGTGCTGCTGGATCCCTAAGCCTAAGAAAGTTTGTTCAGAAGAAGGTGTTTTTGGGGCCCGGTAGTGCTGGCAACAAGTAATGCCATGGGCCTGGCGAGCCTAAGACACAGTTTAGGCTGTGGTGCAATTGGGGGCTAGGAAAACAGGTGACAGGGAGAAACTGAGGAGGCAGTGCTGATTGCAGAGGCTGCAGTAGGAGTTAGGCACTGAACACTGAGGCTACTGTGGGAGTAGAGAAGGGGGAGAGAAGTTCCAGCAACCCATCATCACTCAAACTCATGAGAACATTGGGGAGGGGGGAGAAACCTCTTTACACCAGGAGGAGGTAAGACCTAGAACCTAGAGCAAAAAATGGGGAAGCCTCAGCAGAAAACACACAAAACACGAAAGTTCCAGTGGGACAGGAAGATCCTACAGACCAAAGCACCTGAATGGATAATTTCAGGTTAATCAGATTCCTGGAGATGCTTGATGGAGAATTTAGAATGCTGCTTTTAAATATGCTGAAAGATGTCAAATACAACATCATGAAACCAATTGACTCATTGGACAAAAAGGAACCTAATTTGGAAGAAAAAGTCTCCAAAGAAATTGGGATTCTGAAGAATAATCAAGGAGAGGTCCTTGAGATGCAAGGCAAAATTAATCAACTCAGTATTACAGCAGAATCTTCAGTATCCAGACTAGATGAAACTGAAAACAGGATAGCTGAAGTGAAGAAAAGGTAGAACTTATTTATTCAGATGTGAAGATAGTAGAAAGATGAAGTAATATGAGCAAGATTTTCAAGAGATAGTTGATAAAATAAAGAAACAAAACCTGTGAATTTAGGGGTTTCACGAAGGCACTGAAAATGAGAAAATTGGGAAATTTATTTTAAGAAATATGAGATGAGAACTTCCCAAGCCTAAGTCAAGTGCTGGATAGTCATAGAACCGAAACATTCAGAACCCCAAACAGGAAACCAGAATAGATCCTCCCCACAATACACTATAATTCGAATGCTAAATCTAGAGAACCAAGAAGCTATTCTAAAAGTTACAAGAGGGAAATGCCAACTCACAAAGGCAAACCCATCAGAATAACAGTTGACTTCTCAACAATAATGTTAAAGGCAAGGAAAGCTCAGACAGACATCATCCAACGCCTGAAAAAGAATAATTGCTAATCAAGGTTACATTATACAGTGATGCTATCTTTTAAAATAGATGGTGAGTTCAACACATTCCATGATACTGTCTTGTTTAAACAACTTGCAGCCACCAAGCTAGCATTGCAGAGCATCCTCAATGAAACACAACATATGGGAGAGGTAAGACAACTCCAAATACAAGATCAAAAGAATGAATATTAAATATGGGGGGAAACTAAGAAAAAAATAGGCCAAATATGAATAAAAAAACAGTAACAAGTACCAAATCAATGCAGAATAATAAGCACCTTTCAATAATTACTGTTAATCTAAATGGTCTTAACTCAGCATTCAAGAGACACAGACTGGCCAATAGGATTGAAAAACCCTCAATATGCAGCATTCAAGAGACTCACCACAACCATAAGGACCATTAAAGTCTGAAAATTAAAGGCTTGAAAGCAATATACCAAGCATGTGGGAAAGAAAAAAAGCAGGAGTTGTGATACTAATTTCAGATAACTTAGAGTTCAATTCCAAACCAATCAGAAGAGACAAAGAAGGACACTACAAATTAGTAAAAGGAACAGTCAACCAGGAACCCATAACAATACTTAATATTTACTCACCAAAATACTTACTCACTAAATGCAGGGGCATCAAGCTTCATTAAACAAACTTTATCATAGATAAAGGAACACATCAGGCCAGACACAATAATTATGGGAGATTTCAATATCTTACCTTCACCAAGAGACAGTTCATCAAAGCCAAAAATCAACAGAGAAACAAAAGACTTGAATAGCACTATAGACCAACTGGTCCTTACAGATGTCTACAGGGTATTCCCTCCATTAGACACATAAAACACATTCTTCTCAGCACCACATGGAACTTTTTCTAAGATAGTCCACATTTTAGTCCACAAAATGGCCTCAACAAATACAATAAAATAGAAATCATCCCCTGTACCTTATCCGATCACAATGGAATAAAACTAGAGCTCAAAAGCAAGAGAAATTTAAGAAATATTACAAATTCATGAAGACTGAATAATACACTGCTGAATGATCAGTAGATCATCCAAGAACTTAGAGACAAAATTTAAAAATTTCTGTAATCAAAAAAGGAGGAAAATACATTCTATCAAAATTTATGGGATACAAAAAAGGCAGTTCTAAGAGGGAAGTTCATAGCCATGAGTGCTTTCATGAATAAGTTGGGGAAGGCCCAATTAGGTAACTTAATGACGTATCTTAAGGCACCAGAAAGCCAATAACAAGCCAATCCCAGAAGGAATGCTCAGACAGAAATGATCAAGATCAAGGCAGAAATATCCCAAATAGGTTCCAAAAAGACAATGCAAAGAATTAATCAGACTAAGAGCTGGTTCTTTGAAAAGATAAATAAAATGGACAACCTCTAGCCAGTCTCACCAAAACAAAGAAAAGTACCCAAATTTAAAAATTAGAGATCAGAATAGGGCCATAATCATTGATACTAATGAAATCCAGAAGATCGTCAGGGCATACTTTGAGAATTGTACTCCCAAAAAACTGAAAACATAGAAGAAATGGAGAAGTTCACTAACACCTAGGAGTTACCAAAACTAAGCCCAGGGGACATAAACAATTTAAAGAGATCCATTACATTCACCAAAATAAAGATAGTAATAAAGAGTCTCCCAACAAAGAAAAGCCCAGGACCCGATGGGTTCATAGCAGAATTCTGACAAATCTTCAAAGAAGAATTAATGCCTACTCTCTTCAAACTATTCCATAAAACAGAAAAGGAAGGGGCATTTCCAAACTCATTCTACTATGCCAGTATCATCCTGATAACAAAACTGGGCAAGGATGCTTCAAGGAAAAGGAACTACAGACCAATTTCCCTGGTGAACACAGATGCAAAAATCCTCAAAAAAATACTGGCAAACCAAATTCAGTAATACATAAAAATGATCATACACCATGATCAAATGGGCTTCATGGCACAGATCCAAAATTGGTTCAACATATGAAAACCAATTAATGTATTTCAACATATCAAGAGACTTGCAGACAGAAATCACATGATCATTTCAATTGATGCTGAGAAGCCCTTTGAAATAGTACAACATCCTTTCAGGATAAAAGCTCTGGAGGAGATAGGCATAACATGGAAATATCTCAACATCCTAACGACCATCTATGACAAACCTACAGCCAACATCATACTAAATGGGGAAAAATTGAAAAATATTCCTTCTAAGATCAGGAACAAGACAAGGATGTGACTCTCTTTCCTTTTATTCATTATTGTGATCGAAGTCCTAGCCAGACAAATCAGGCAAGGGAAAGAAATCAAAGGGATATAGATGGGCAAACAAGAGGTCAAATTATCCTTATTCACAGACTACATGATCCTTTACCTAAAGGCCCCCCAAAATTCCTATAGGAAATACTTAAAGCTTATTAATGCCTTCAGCAAAATAGCAGGATAAAAATTAATAAGCAAAAATTAGTAGCCTTGCTTTACACCAATGAAGGAAGAAACCTTACACCAGTGAACAGGAAGAAAAGGAAATCAAGGCAACAATCCCATTTACAATAGCTCACCAAAAGTTAAATATTTAGTTATCAATCTAACCAAATATCCTGAGGATCTCTACAATGAAAATTTCAATACACTAAAAAAGGAAACTGCAGAAGATATTAGAAAATGGAAGGACTTCCCTTGCTTATGGATCGGGAGAATCAATATTGTAAAGATGGTTATATTACCAAAAGCAATTTATAGATTTAATGCAATCCCCATTAAAATTCCAATAACTGTGCAGAAACAGAAAAAATAATCTTAAAATTCTTGTGGAGGCACAAAAGACCACACATAGCCAAAACAATCTTAAGCTCCAAAAGCAGTTCAGGCAGGATCACTGTACCTGACTTTAGACTATACTGCAGAGGTATAGTGGCAAAGAAGTTTGGTACTGGCACAAATATAGGCTTGAAGACCAATAGATAAGAACTGAAGACTCAGAGATACACTCAAGCAACTATAGCCATCTGATTTTTGACAAAGGCTAAGGACATTCAATGGAGAAAAGACAGCCTCTTCAGCAAATAGTGATGGGAAAACTGGATATCCATTTGCAGAAAATTGAAAATAGACCCATATATTTCAATTTACATGAGAGTCAATTCAAAATAGATAAGAGACCTCAACATAGAACAGGAAACCTTAAAACTACTAGAAGATAGGAAACATGCTCCAACACATAGGCATAGGAAAGTATTTCCTTACCAAGACTCCAACACCCAGGAAATGGCACCAAGAATTAACAAATGGGATTGCATGAAATTAAAAAGCTTCTGTATAGCAAAGGAAATAGTCAGCAGAGTTGAGTGAGAGCCTACAGAATGGGAATCTTTGCATTCTATACATAGGACAGAGGACTAATTTCAAGAATACACAACAAACTTAAGAAAGCAAATACCAAGATAACAAATACCCCAATACATAAGTGGGCTAAGGAAATGAACAGACAGTCCTCAAAGGAAGAAGTTCAAAGTGCCAAAAATGCTCATTATCCCTAGCCATTAGTGAAATGCAAGTCAAAGCAACCATTGAGATTCCATCTCACTCCAGTAGGAATGCCAAATGTAGCAAAACAAATCACAAATGCTAGCAAGGATGCGGAGAAAAAGGAACCCTTTTACACTGCTGGTGGGATTGTAGAGTAGTACAATCACTTTGGAAATCAATATGGAGATATCTTAGAGAAGTAAGAATAGAACTGCCATACAACCTATTGATACCACTCCTGGGAATATATCCAAAGGATGATAAGTCATCATACCACAGGGACAACTGTATTCCCATATTTAATACAGCACTCTTCACAATTGCAAGGGTGTAGAATCAACCAAGATGTCCATCAACAGAGGAATGAATAAAAAGTTGTGGTATATACACACAATGGAATATTACTCAGCAATGAAAAAGAATGAAATAATATCATTTGCAGAAAAATAGATGGAACTGAAGAATATCAACCTAAGTGAACAAACCTAGGCCCAAAAAGAGAAGTACCATATGTTCTCACTCATATCTGGGGGCTAAAGCTAACTTAAAGGAAGAAAAAACTCTATAAGTATGTATGCGTGTGTGTGTATACACACACATGCATACTTCTTAGTCCTGATATATATATATGTATATATATATATATGTGTGTGTGTGTATGTATGTATGTATGTGTATATGTGTGTATGTGTGTGTATATATGTATATATATGGTGTGTGTATATATATACATATATACATATATACACATATGTACATATATATCCTGATATATATATATATATATATATATATATATATATATATATATATATATATATATATATATATATATACACACACATACATATATATCAGGACTAAGAAGTATGTATATGTATATGTATATGTATATCTAAGAAGGCAAAATATAAGAATATAAGCAGAATAGAAAGAACGGAGAGGGGCCTAGTGGGGGGAAGCAAAGACTGTGGAAGGGGGAAGGTGAGGGGAAACAGAAGGTTGGAAATGGGGAGAGGCTAATCTCAATTTACATGATGGAACTAAACAAATACATGGGCAAAAATGGGAACATAACCCATAATTGCATGTGATGTTTACCACATATTAATCAAAGGGTTTCATAAATTATGTAAGTTGTAAGTGTAACCAAAAATGATGTAATAGGTGCACAATGGGAATAGCAAAAACCTTACTATTCTGTACCCTGTTAACATTTATTAATAATAAAAAAAGAAAATAAAGGATGCAAAGATTCTGAAAAAAAACAAAATGAAGCAAAACTATATGTATACTTTTCTAGAATTAAAATTTAGAACTATTACTTTGGGTGAAAGAAGAGCTTAGATAAACTCTGCAACAACTACTTAGAAATACCAATATGATTTTCATAGTCATTAGTGATCAGCAGCTCTTTTAAAGAGTGACTCCAACTGCCTGATCAGTTTCTTGGTGGGTGACGTTACAGCTTACTTAAAGTTCACTTCAAGTCTGGCAATTGGATGGAGGCATCATAGTTTTTGCTTTCAAGGATTTTGAAATATAAAAGCTCAGTAATGGAAGTACCCTAAATATTTATAAGATGTAGTTAGGTAAATTCTGGGAGTTTTACATGACAGAATATTATTCAGACATTACAGTCATATAAAAAGAGTTTATAATGATAAGAGGAAGTATTTATTATATACTACTGAGTTAAATGCCTGCAGCAGTAGCACTGTAGCATCTGATCCCATCAGATCTCGGAAGCTAAGCCGAGTCGGACCTGGTTAGTACTTGATGGGAGGCCGTCTGGGAATGCCAGGTACTGTAGGCTTGGGAGAAGGACCTGGCAACCCACTCTCCCCCAAAACAATCTGCCATTGAAAACCCTATAAATAGCAGAGAAGCACTGACAATAGTATTTCGTCTGTTGTACATAGGGTTGCTATGTGTCAGACACCAACTTGACGGCACCTAACAACAACTGAGTTAAAAAATAGGATACAACCTAATACATGAAGTGTATGCATGCTACACTATGTTAAAATGTAGAGAAGAGACAAAAAGGTGACAGAAAAAGTTGTTAATAGTTTTTTCCATGTAGTAGGATTATAGATGTTTTCTATTTACTCTATACATTCTTAATATTTTATAATAAATGTGAATTATAGAATCATGAAAGAAGTAAATATTAAAAAAATACAGCTGCTTTGCTCAACAGCTGCCACATTTTACCCCACATGTACTGCAATTTAGTTTTGAGTCAAATGGTCCTAAGTCATTTCCTAAAGGGAATCTAGCAAAATGGAATATGCTTAAATAAAGGAGACACATTACTGCTACCACCTACCAGTTTATAATGCTTGGAATAAATTTGAGTAATTGATCCTACTTCCACTGGAAATCAGGAATTTCTATTGCCTTCTGATCATCTTTATATGTTCTCTTATACTGCAAGCAGCTGGAACTTTACAATCTATAGGACTCTGGTCTCCAGGTCTGGAAGCTGTTTGTGGAGGCTGATGGTATACTGTACATCATTATTACAGGGAGAAAGCCTCGTTTATTCATTTCAAATGGGAGTTCCCTTGAATAACAAACGAGCTCCTACCAGGTGTTTTGTAATTAACTAGCTTGTATTCTCTTCTTTCTGTCTCTATCTTCCCTCTTTTCTTCTTCTTCCTCTTCCCCTCCTCCTCCTCTTCTTCTTCTTTTCTCTCTCTCTCACCTATCTTCTCTTCCTTTTACATAAATAACCTTTCTATATAGTTAGATGCCAGCTTTTAAAGTATAGAGAAAATCCACATTGTATCACATTTTAAGTATATGATCTTGTTGTTCCTAAATGATCATATTTTCCCAAAATGATAACAAAAGAAATCAGAGTTGTCACTCACATATGTACAATGCATATTAGAGGCTTGGCAGTAAGGCAAAGAGTAGATTTTAGGGAGGTGGGAAAGGAAAGCAATGACTGAATTGTGGAGAGGGCAGGATGGGCAGGAAGTGAAGAAGCTGGCCTTCCACATTGCCAAAGAGAATGTTTCTTTGGTCATCTTGTAATCCTGTTTGTCCCTAGAACTATTTCCAACCTCTCTTTTCATCAGCTCTTCTCCTCCCAACTCATTCCTGATAGGGCCTTGTCTTGTAGGAGCTATCACATGGGTGGCCTTGCACCCCATCAGCACCAAGCTTACACATGGGTTGTCATCTGCCCTATTCTTTACTTCTTTATGATTACAGATGGCATGTCCCTCCTCCTGTTGCTCCACTTACACCCAGGAAGCCATCTCTGCCGCTGAGTCAGGACCATCTACATATTCAATCACCCTGTCTTTCTCTCTTGCACATGGAACCTCTCCTCTCTACTACAAGGCCTCCCATAAGCATACAAAACACATGCTTCCATTTAAAAACCTTCCTGTCACTTTTCTTCCTTCTTCGAGATAGCACACGAGTCCATTTTCCTTTCCTTCACAGAAAATCTTCTGAGTTTTTAATATTTTCTGTCCCTTATTTCTTCAGGCTCACTTTCTCTTCATCCCATGACAAACCAGTTATTCTTTCTGCTATTTCAACGAAACGATTTTTGCTGAGGTCAACAGTAACTTCTAAACTAATATATCCAATGCATAATTTCAGTCCTTGACTTATTTAACCTCTAGGGAGCCCTTCTCACTGCTCACAACTATTGCAGAAATGCTCATCTCTTGGCTTCTGTGCTCATGTTTTCTGGTTTTCTCATGACCATTTTAGCTGCTCTTTCTGTAGGTGCTTTATGAATTTCATTTTTCTCTCTCAGGTGATTAAATATTAAGAGTATTTAGGCTTCAGTTTGGGCCTTTTTCTCAATCCAACCTTATTCCCAGACAGCATCATTGATACCAATAGCCTCATTTACTACCGCATATTGATTACCCTGAACTGGTATCTCCAGTCTTCATTTCACTTCTAATTCCAGTTGTGTATATTCAAAGTCCAATTTCAATATGTTCACTTACATCTATTAAAAGCATTCCACACTCAACATCTTAAAAATAGAATTTACAATCTCCCTGGCCCAGTCTTCCCTCATGTTTCATATACCTATGAATTGAACCATCTCCATTCAGCTTTGCATGGCAAAAACCAGGAGTTGGAGTTGACACTTCTCTCTCCTTCATCTCCCACAACCAACTTATGAGAAAGCTCTGCATATTTTACTTCTGAATTATCTTAGTTCCATTTATTTTCCTTTAATCCCATGGTCTAGTCTGTCTCCTGTGTGATCTACCCTGATTGCTTCCTTTTGGTCTTCCTATACCGAGTCAATGAGCTCATTTTACTTCTGTTGTTGTTAGGTGCCACTGAGTCGGGTCCAACTCATATCTATCCTTATTGGATTTTCAATGACTGATTGCTTTTGGGATTGCTTTGGGAGTGGACTGTCACATCCTTCTCCAATTTTTGTAGTGCTGGGGCTCAAACCTGAGTCCTCAGAGAGTGCAGAGCTGCACTCCACTAAATTGCCTTTAGCACTAAGCTATATACTTCAGCCAATATTTATAAAACTTTTGGCTCCCTAGCTATCAATTCTTTGGTCTTTAAAAAATTATTCTTAATTTTTTAAGTTAAAAAAAATTGTTTTGTAGTACTGGGGGTTGAACCCAGGACCTCATGCATGCTAGGCAATTGGGGTACCATAGAGCTGTACCTCAGCCTCTTGTTTATTTTTAAATTTGAGACAAGTTCTTGGTAGGGTGTACAGGCTGCATCTGGCCTTAAACTCACAATTCTCCTGCCTCAGCCTCTGGAGTCACTAGGATTATGCCTATGCATGTACCATGGCACCCAACTGTTTGATTTTTTAATGAGTTTAGAACTTGGTTGGAGAAGACCAGTGCTACATAAGGAATCCTCAAAGATCCCAGCACTTAGATGTGTGTTTTTGCTTTGCGTATCCTTCTCTAACTCTTTTTTTACATTCTAACCATTTTTCAGGCTGGGGTTTAGCTCAGTTGGTAGAACGCTGCTCTGCACTCTCTGAGAACCCAGGTTTGATCCCTAGTACCACAAAAATGGCAGATGGATATGGCAATCCACTCCGGAAGCAATCCTGAAACAATCAGCTATTGAAAACTCTATGAGGGTCACTACCAGGAGGACATGACTCAACAGCACCTAACAATAACAGCAACCATTTTTCAAGATCCAAATGAATTGCATTTTACATGAAATTTTCCAGCCCTCAAGAATCTTTCAAGAATGAAAACCATCCTATAATACTTCTTGTATTATATTTCTCTTTTTGGAACTGAAGTAATTTATTGCTATCGTGCCTACAAAAAACAAAACAAAACAAAACATTCAACAGTATAACTTCTTTGCCTAACTCAATTTTAAGTTCTTTTAGAAAAAGCAAGGGCAATGTCCTACATTTATGTTTTAACTATCCACTAAACATGATTCTTAGCACACAACTAAGTGTTTGATGATGTCTTATGGGTGAATGTGGTTGAGGCTGGCCTACTGACCAGGCTTTGATTTGAAAGCCCAGGTTATAATTGATATGGGATAGTAGCTGGATGGTTTGTGAAGTGGCTGTGACAGCAGCCAAAGAAAGAAAAGGTTAGCCAGGCACTGTAGCATACACCTGTAATCCCAGTGACTCAGGGGGCTGAGGAAGGAAGATCACAGGTTCGAGGCCAAAGGCAGCCTGAGCAATTTAGCAAGAACCTGACTCAAAACAAAAAATTTAAAAAAGGGCTTAGGGTGGAGGTCAGTGGTACAGCCCTTACCTAGCATGCTCGAAGCCCTGGATTTAACCCCCAGTACTGAAAAGAAAATGTTAATATGAGGGTGTGTCTCTGAGTTGTGTATCTGGACACACATATAAGTAGCAGAGCTTATTCCTATCTAGTGCTGTGCTTTCACCTTAATAGTATTGTATATTCCTCCATTTTCTCTTATGAAAAATATATGGAACTCATGGCCCAATATGCAGAAAGGCTAAGCAAAATGCAAGCTGGGGGAAATAATGTTCCTTGTTGTAGTAGATTGATCTGCAGAGTGTTTTGATTCTCTAAATTAGTCAAAGGATTTAAAAAAATTAGCCACTATTACCATTGTTGTTGTTGTTGTTAGGTGCCGTCGAGTCGGTATCCGACTCATAGCAACCCTCTGTACAACAGGGGAAACACTATTGTCAGTGCTTCTCTGCTGTGCATAGGGTTTTCAATGGCAGATTGATTTTTGGGAGGGGGTTGCCAGGTCCTTCTCCCAAGCCTACAGCTTCTGGTGTTCCCAGGCGGTCTCCCATCCAGGTACTAACCAGGACTGACCCTGCTTAGCTTCCGAGATCTGACGAGATCGGATGCCACAGGGCTACGGCTGCAGGCTCACTATTACCATAGGGGGAAGTAAAAGGAAGTGAGGAGGAAGGGTCTTGAAAATGGTTTCTGAGGAATGAAAGACAGTGAATATTTTAAAGATCACTGAATGTAATTTATTCAACCTAAATGCATAAAAGTACAGGTGGGGACATTATTTATGCAGGTATATGCAAATCACTTTATAAAATAGGCAAAGCCCTTATGCTTTTTATAAGTTGCCAAGGTGTTTCCTGATATTTTAAAAGTTATGCACCTTTAATGTAATTTCCTACGACTTGGAATCCCTTGTAGAAATCATAGTCATTGTCAGAACAAGTTTATTTTTTTCCCTCTCCTCTGGGACATTTACAAGGCTCTCATAACCATCACAAAAAGAGTGGTTTCCACAGAGATGTGACTGGAAAAATCCCTTGGAAATTGCTGAAGAGAAAGTCACAGTGTTCAAAGCAGAGAACATAGGCTTTGAAAACATGAACCCATATGACCTCTTGAATTGAGTACAGTGAATTCCTGAGCTCTGAACATGGGGCCCGGCTGTGCATACCATATTGGTGCTATAAGACTGGCAGTAGGTTGGCTGTGGCATGGTCTATTTCAAACTCCTTCACAGTGCCCAGTGTTGCATGTTCCCAGATGACATTTGGTTGGCAGAAGCTGGGCCTCCAAAGCTGGCAGTCTGGAATGTAGCCCACTGTGTTTTGACAAACACATAATTGACCATCTGATCACCAGCCTACGTTCTGCACTCAGGTCACTGGGGGACCTGGGCTTTCAATAGGTCCCTACAATTTATCTTGTTCATCTTCTCAAACCT
Source organism: Pedetes capensis (assembly GCA_007922755.1). Lineage (NCBI taxonomy): Eukaryota > Metazoa > Chordata > Mammalia > Rodentia > Pedetidae > Pedetes > Pedetes capensis. The sequence continues at coordinate 45,229 of VMDO01004269.1, forward strand.
TTCTCTAGAAAGCAATACAGAGAAGACCTAAACACACCCACATATATACTCCCATTTGAAAAAGAGAACATAGTACATGGGACATACGCTGTTGAAAATTTCCTTTAAATTGTCCTGGCAGCCCAAAGTGAACAAGAGAAAAGCACACTTATGGTGAACTCTAATTCAGAGCGAAGGAATGAATATACTGAATTGTTTCAACATTCAGCTGTGCATAAGTTGCAATTCAGTTCAATGGCTTGGAAATCTGCTTAAAACAAGGCAGCAATGGGGAAATTATAGGAAATTAAGGTCCTGATTGACTTTAGGGAGATATTAAGAAACAGTTTCAGCCATGCATGGTGGTGCACACCTATAATCTCAGTGACTCAGGAGGCTGAGGCAGGAGGATCATAAGTTCAAGGCCAGAGACAGTATGCATAACTTAGCAAGACCCTGACTCAAAATTTTAAAAAAGTGGGGGCCTGGGGGAGCAGCCCAGTAGTAGAACACTTGCAAAGCATATGTGGGTTAGACCCCAAAGTACTACACAAAAACAAAACAAAACAAAACAACCCCACAAAATCGGTTTCATTTTCAGGAAACTAGTATTTTCTTATCTGCTGCCTTTTCTCCTACCTCCTGACCCACACCCTTAGAGACCAACAGACAGCAGCTTTAGAGTGAAGTCATATTCAAACTGAAGTCTTCAGTGAGTCTCTTGTAAGGATATATTTTCATTTGAAATTTGGCCCCATACAACATATCAGCCTTTCTCCTACAAGGCAAAGATTATGCGATAGACCAAGATGTGCTGGAATCAAGCAAATATTAATGGCTATGTCAATACTCTCAAATAGCCTCTCCTCTCCTCCTCTCCACTCTACACACTGCACTGTTTAGGCCCTTGATTTTTATCTTTGACCTGATCTCCCTTTCTCAGCTAGCATTTTCTACTATCACCAGAGCAGTCTTCTCTTCTCTTCTCTTCTCTTCTCTTCTCTTCTCTTCTCTTCTCTCTCTTTTCTTTTTTCCCTCCCCCTCCCCCTTTTTCAGTACTGAGGGATTGAACCCAGGGCCTTGCACATGCTAGGCAGATACTATACCACTGAGCTTTACCTCCAGCCCCTTATTTTTTATTTTTTAAGTCATGGTCTTGCTAAGTTATGCAGGCTGCCTCTGGCCTCAAACTCACTATCCTCCTGTTATAACCTCCTCAGTCGCTGGGATTACAGGTGGAGCATCATGGTGCCTGGCTACCAGAGTGCTCTTTCTACAACATAAGTTTGCTTAGAATTCTTTAACATCTTGTTGAGCCTTCAGGAGAAAGACTAAACTTCTTTGCATGGCATGCGTGGCCCTCTTGATCTGCCTCTGCCTGCTTTCCAGCTCCATCTCTCATGCTCCTCTTTCAACCACCATGCTTCAGTCACACCAGACTACTAAGTGCTGTGGATCTGGCTGCTGCTTGGTGCCTTGTGACTTATAAATGCTCTTAGTATTCTCCTGATTATGATGATTCCCTTTCCTTTCTCCTCTCCTATATCCACCTGGTAAGCACCTACTCACTCTTTTGACTTAAGAACCAGCTTGAGTGCTTCTTCACTGCTTTACTACTGACCTTTACCAACAAATGCTCTACCACTGAGCTACATTCTCAGCTTCAGACTGTGAGATTCTTCCTGAAAGGCAGCATTTCTTATTTATGTTACAGTTCCCAGAATGAAGCATACTAATAAGATTTCCATAAATGTTTGTTGACTGAAAACTAAATAAAGAACTTTGCATAATTAATCAAAACTAAGCCAAGCAGTAGCATTAGCTTTTATAAGCATGGTAGGAAACTATTAGCAATCTAACGAATGTGGATGATCCCAGCAGTCAGGCAATTCCTGATGGTTATCACAGGGGCCAGTGATTGGGGTGAGGAGAGGGAGGGATGGGTGCCCTGATGGAGGAATGTCTTTTTAACAGATAATGTCACTAAGCAGTTAATTATCATCCTTTTCAATGCTTAGTTTTTAATACTGTAGGGTATTATCCTGAAAATTTATCTGAGTCTGATGTAGAGAGGCCTAACTCAGAAGAACTGGATTTTCCAAACAGGGCAAATCTGTGCTATCTGCTTCAAACCAGCCTGGTAAGTTATGGAGGGCTTCTTTCTTTTTCTGCTAAAGAGTAATGGAACTGAAAACTCTTGGGGGAAAGTCTGGCAGCTATTCAGTTCCTATTCAAATGTGGGTCAAATTCAGATTCGGACATTGGACTAAATGCAGGGCTAAGAAGAGAAGGTCAAATAGGCTGAATTCTGCACCTGTCCAGAGGGAGCACTTCGAGCGAGACACACTGGGCAGATAATATTCTGGTCTCTTCCCAAGGAACTTTTCCTTTCCTTCTGATGGGCCTCTGGGGCACCAGCCCTGGGTGCCATCAGCTGTGTCCATAGGGCACTTGAGGACAGCAGGACTGTCACAGGCCCTGTCACCAGGCTGACATGAAGGCAGCCTCAAGATTCAGAACAGTCCAAGCAAGTATGAAGCCTGGCCCAGGAGGGGGACAAGGTTATGTGAATATAAATGGACTTTCGGGTCACTACAGGTCTTTTGCCCAGCCTTATCTGTGCTTAAGAAATAGGATCTCTCTAAAAGCTGCTCTACTGATGGTGCTGTCACACAGAATCTGTTTCACATTTTCCTATGAGCCAGAGACAGCCTTTCAATCATGTTTTTTATCTCAAAGGTCTCTCCCTGGATTTCTAATAGATGACACAGGTCCCCTAAACCGCTTGTATCTGAGGCTTGCCCTAAAGCGCTGATGTCATAATAGCTGAGCAGGGCAGGCAGGAGAGCACAGTGCTGACTCATCCTGGTGATGTGACGATTAATGCCTTGTCTAACACAGAGCTATTATGTGAACTGTTTTTACACAAAAGAACTGTAACAAAAAAGATTTGCCAGAGGACTAGAAATATGCAGTGCTAGGTAACTGAGGAGAAGGATGTAAAGACATAAAGTGGTAACGGAAAGCATGTACACTGCCATCCTTCAAAGTATTAACAGATCCAATCTATCAACAGCAAGAGCAGGGAATAATGAGACTTGTTGGGGGCAGATAGGACCCACCCCTGTCATACAAATGCATTACACACAGCACCAGTCTTTGGAGAGTCTAATCAATCTCCTTTCTCTGTCAAATAAAATGTCACATTCGACTTTAGCCTTAGCATCCTTTGGATGCCTAGAATCCTCTCAGTTCCCTTAAATTTATTTGCCACGAGCTTCTTGGAATGTTAGTGGAAGCCACAGACAAGTGAAAGAGCCATGAGAACCTCCTTTTTGTGCAAATGATTACAACACAAGAAACACCTCAAAGAGTTGGTGATGTAAGATATAATGTTGTAAATAAGGGACAGTGTGCACCAGAGAGTGAGATGCAGCCAAGAAGGATGCTAATGATTGTTTATTATATTAGATGATTGTTACTCCCTGTAGGATTTCTTGGGTAGTGTTAGTTGTAGTAATTTTGATTATTTGGTTTCACTGCCCCAGAAACTCTTTCAAGCAGCTCAAAGTAATATTTACCCAAATGCACACAATGCAGCCTGGTTTTATCTTTAAATAATAAATGTTCTTTTTTTTTTCATTTGAAATCAAAGTTTTCTTTCTTTTTTTCTAAATGTATTTTCATCTTTTCTAAAAAAACCCAAAAAACAAAAAACAAAAAACAAAATTTTCTATTAACCTCTTGGCACATGTGAATCCTGGATTTCTTTCTTTCTTTCTGTTTCCTTTCTTTTCTTTTTTATCTTCTAGACTTTATAATTTTGCATAAAATTTTAGCCTATTTACTTTTCAGTCTTGTCCTTCTTAGTAAAAGGATATTATAAATTTTGTCAATAAATGAAAGCTCTGATCCAGAAGTTAAAATTAAAAACTGTTAGACTTTGGGTGGGTGAGTAACTGAAGAATAAATAATCGCCCATTGATTGACAGTGGAGCAAAAAGCCCAACTGTTGCTGGTATCTGGCTGCAGAATGTAAGCTCCAGTTTAGAAGAGCAGTGATTTTTGCAAATAGCAGCTGTGGTGAAGGGAAGGGTAATCTTTATATAAGTGCAGGGGCCAGGCTGCTGGTGTTTTCAGCTCCCTCCTGGAAGGCAACTTACCACAACTACCACCAAAAGCATTGACTCCAAATGTAAAAAGATGCTGAAAAACTAATGCATGCTACAGAAGTACTGGAAACAACAACAAAGTCAATGGCAAAATATGACGATGAAGACCAAAATGTCATAAATCTCACACTTCTTTTTTTTTAAAGATAAAGAAACCAATTTACTTACATAAAGAGTAGGGGCAGGTGACAGATTGATGGTCAGGGAACTGAAAATCAAGCAAAAGTCAAGGAATTGAACACAAGCCATGACATAGTGGAGAGAAGAAAAGCAAATCTAAGTTGATTGGACTAGTTGTTCCCAAAGGAGCCCATTTTGTCACCTGTAGCTCCAAAATAAGGAAATCCATCCTCATAGAAAATTTCCAAAGGTGTAACTCTCTGCTATGAGGACCAACAACTGTACTTCTCAGCATAAAGAATGCCAAAAATCTTTCTTTTCAATTTCATTCTGATCTCTACCACACAGAATTTTCTTTTTCCAAAAAATTAAGTATTTGGGTTGTATATATTAATAGGGTACAGAGTGATAATTCATTCCATATATACACTGTGAGATTATCAAATCAGGATTGTTGATGCTTCCATTTCCTGAAATATTTTACAAAAACTGTTTTTGATTAATATGTAGAGATAACTACATATTTAAGAGGTATAATATGATTTTTTAATTGCATAGAGTATAGTGAGATTCATCATGGGATTTTCATAGAATTGCAACCTTTTTACCCCCTTATGTTCCTCATACGGGAGAAGGACATGGCAATCCACTCCCAAAGTAATTCCCAAACAATCAGCCAATGAAAACCCTACGAGGGTCGCTATGAGTCAGCATGTAACAACAACAACATGTTGCTCATCTTCCCCTTCCCAATTTTCTCCTTCCCTTCCCTCCCATTAGTCCCCTCCTCCCAAAATGGGTT
>VMDO01004269.1:50401-128341 GCA_007922755.1 Pedetes capensis
TATATATATATATATATATATATATATATATATATATATATATATATATATATATATATATATATATATATATATATATATATATATATATATATATACTTTTTTCCCTTTAAGGCAGATCTAGCTCCCGCATGTGAGTGAGAACATGCAGTATTTTCCTTTTGAATCTGGGTTATTTTGCTTAAAATGATGATCTCCAATTCCATCCATTTTGCTGCAAATGACTTAATTTCATTCTTTTCTGTTGAATAATATTCCATTGTGTATATATACACCATATTTTTAATCTAATTATCTATTGATAGGCATTTGAGCTGATTCCATATCCTTTCAAGACATTATGAAGAGAGCTGCAAAAATATGGAAGTGCAGGTGTCCCTGTGGTATGATGACTTGCCTTCTTTTGAGTATATCCCTAGGAGTGGTATAGCTGGGTCATAAGGTAGTTCTATTTTTAGTTTTCTGAGGAATCTCCATAGTGGTTTCCATAATGGCTGTACTACTTTATAATCCCACTGGTAGTGTAATAGTTTATCCCCCTCACCATCCCTGTCAGCATTTATTATTGTTTGTTTTGTTGATGCTAGCCATTCTGACTGGGGTGAGATGGCATCTCAGTGTAGTTTTGATTTGCATTTCTCTTATGGCTAATAATAATGAACATTTTTCATATGTCTATTGGTAATTTATATTTCTTCTTTTGAGAACTGCCTGTTTAGTTCTATTGCCCACTTATTTATTGGATAATTTGCTACTTTGGTGTTTAATTTCTTGGGTTCTTTATATAGTCTACGTATTAATCCTCTATCAGATTTGCAAGAAACAAAGATTTTCTCCCATTGTGTGTGTTCTCCTTTTACTCTATTGTTTCCTTTGCTGTGAAAAAGCTTGTTAATTTTATGCAATTCCATTTGTCAATTGTGGGTGTTAATTCTTGAGCAATTGGAGTTTTGTTAAGAAAGAACTTGCTTATGCCTATGTGTTGGGGTGTATTCCGTACATTTGCTTCTAGTAGTTTCTCACATAGCATTTTCTAGAGCTGTAGCACTGTTCAATACAGTAGCCACTAGCCATTTTTGTCTATTTAAATTAAAATTCTTTAAAATTTAACTTAAAAGTGAAATATTTATTTACTCCATTGCACTAGTCATGTACCAAGTGTTCAATAGCCACATCTGGCTAGTGGCTGCCTTACAGAATAGCACAGACATTTGTGTCATAGAAAGTCTATTGTTGTTGTTGTTAGGTGCTGTTGAGTCGGTATCCGACTCATAGTGACCCTACATACAACAGGTGAAACACTATTGTCAGTGCTTCTCTGCTGTTCATAGGGTTTTCAATGGCAGATTGATTTTTGGGAGTAGGTTGCCAGGTCTGTCTCCCAAGAAAGTCTATTGGGCAGCATTAACTAGAATAGGTTAAAGCTTTAGTACATAGTACATAATTAATTTTATTTGATTTTCACAAACATGAGATGGAGCTTGATGTATTTTATCCCTTTAAGGATAACTTTCATATGTTTAATACCCAGAAGACCATCTGGAGAAATTCAACATGTTCTATGCATTGCTGACATTCAATAACCCTGAAAACTTGATGCCTTGTTTTCCCTTTCCTCTTGTATCCCTTCTCACCAGCCTAGGAAAGTCTATCTGATGGTGGGTAGTAATAGAGCAAAGTGATTTTAAACTAAAGCATCTATCTCCCTAAATACATCTCTAATGATGAAAATTTCAGGTTTTGGGGGATTTGACCTTGGCAGTTTCTCATTTTGTTTAAAATCTAATAATTATCTTTTACTATCCTCAAATTACCTGGCAAATAATCTATTATAGGACTGATATGCACACCACTGTTTTGAAAGATTCTCTTACAGAAATTAATGTAACAGAACATCCACAAGAAATTAATAAATGAACCAAGTTCTTCCACCTAGGCCCAGCTAGAACATATATAGGATTTACCACATGCTTAATGAATTAATGTCTCTCTGATAGGATGATTTTAAGTATTTCACATAGGTCCTCCAGAAATATGCAAAACAAACTTTATTAAAGGAGATCAAGTAAAAGGACCTGATCAAATAACTGCACTGAGAAAGGCTAAAGCAGGTAATTAATAATTCAGAGACTTCATTTTCCATAAAGTTTCTGGACACCCTGGTAGATATTTCCTCAAAGAAATGGGTTCTTCTAAATGGTCAGCATGAAACCTGGTCATGTACATGCAGGTGTGAAGGATGGTGATCCCCATCAGACAAGAAAAGTTAAGAAGAAAGTCTGTAGCCTGGATCATAAGACATGCTAACACAAGAGAGGTTGGAGGTCTCCTATGCTTTCAAATTGTTTCACAAAATTCATGGGTTTAATGAAAATTTTAAGCAAGATCATAACATTATGTATGATTTATTAAAAGTACTTACAAATTTGAAGTACAAAATAAAAACTGACCAGTCTTCAAAGACTAGTCTTTAAAGCTCTAAATTTTGCTACAGTTTTGTTTTTTCTATCAGCTAAGACTTCAGATTACTGCACAATTGCATTTTCCTTTTTCCTCCCTCCCTCCTTCTCTTCCTACTTTCCTTTCTTTTTTATGGCCCTTATATTTCTTGAGCTTGCTTGCTTTCTCAACCTTTCTGGAAAAGGAGAAAAATCTGATTAGAGATTTTTCTATAAAATATATTCAATTACCACTTTTCTATTGCATGTTATAAATTTATTATGCTCTTTCAAAACTATACCTGGTGTTTATGCCCTTTTATCTAAGCAGGTAAGTTTTCTTTCTAAATTTCAAGGAGCAATGATTCATAACACTAATTAAAATTAAATATTTTATATGATCAAAAGAGATCAATGTAAAATGCATCCAGACTGACTAATACACCCAAGGTCTGGAATTAAAAACTATCTTTCCTGATGTCAATGACAAAAGTCCAAGAGAGAAAAAAATCAGAGTGTATGTCACAGTCTAAGACAAATTAAACCCAAGTTAATTTGAAGATTTTGTTGGATATAATTATTTTCCTTATATTGTTGTTGTTGTTAGGTGCCATCGAGTTGGTATCTGACTCACAGCGACCCTCATAGGGTTTTCAATGGCAGAGTGTTTTGGGATTGCCTTGGGAGTGGATTGCCAGATCCTTCTCCCATTTTTGCGGTGCTGGAAATTGAACTCGGGACCTCAGAGACTGCAGCGCAGTGCTTTACCAATTGAGCTAAATCCCAGCCATTTCCTTATATAGTAATACAAAACAATAATTGTTGTTGTTGTTGTCAGGTGCCATCGAGTTGGTATCTGACTCATAGCGACCCTCTGTACAACAGGGGAAACACTATTGTCAGTGCTTCTCTGCTGTGCATAGGGTTTTCAATGGCAGATTGATTTTTGGGAGGGGGTTGCCAGGTCCTTCTCCCAAGCCTACAGCTTCTAGTGTTCCCAGGCAGTCTCCCACCTCCTAACCAGGCCTGACCCTGCTTAGCTTCCGAGATCTGACGGAATCGGATGCCACAGGGCTACAGCTGCAGACAAAACAGTAATACTGACCCCAAATTTAATACAAAGGTTAAAGATTTAATCTCATAGATCTTATACAATTAGTAAATATCTGTAAGTATCAAAGGGACCCTACATCTTGATTGAATTACAATCTGCCCTGCAATTTTGAAATACGTGATAATCTATAAAGATTTACTTTTGTTCAGTTGGTTTTCTTATTAGTGATATATGCCCTTTCCACCTCAGTAACATTCACCTTTTTTGTCTATTAAGTTGCTCTTATATGAAATACAAAAAATTATCTATAATAGTTTCACATAATATTTAAAGCATTTGCATTAACCATGCCAGGTTCAGTGCACAAATATATAGCAAAGAATATAAAAGTATGAAGCCCAAATAATTCAGGACATTTAAACACAATGGACACATGGGTAGAGATAAGGGCAGGAAGGATGACACACAGTAGAGTCTAATCTTAGTTTCATTGTTTCAGAATGAGAATTATTATAAAATGGAAATCTCCAGGGAAGTAAAAGTATTAATTGTAACTTTACAGATCAGTCAGTTCTAATTTTGATTTACATAGTGTTCTAGGGTTGTGTTTTCCAACATTTGGAGAGGATACAGATTCCTAGGAGAATCCCTCTCCTCAGAAAATTCAAAAACATCAAGTTTCAAGGAGCTTCTGGACCCCATGAAGATCACCTATCAATCCCAGTTTACTAACTCTTGGTCAGATTGGTGGGGGTGGGGTGAGGAGAGAACAAAATAAGCAAAAGCTAAGAGGAAAGGAAACATAAATGGAGCTCTAAGTAGGTAAGGATGGATGGCTAGAGACATACCAGCTCCTCCAAAGTCACCTAGACTTCCACTTTCTAGTCTTTTATAGTTCTTTATAATAGGCTTTTAAAATGTTCATAGATCCATTACCACAATGGAGTAGAACAGTGCAGAGCAGAGAAAGGATAAGGAAGGATAAGATAAAATGAGTTACTATTTACTGAGTACCTTCTGTAGTTTCAGGTCTCTTGGTAAGTAAACACTTCTTCAGTTTTAACATGGGTATACCCAGGGATGTGGAGAGAGTTACATGGAGTACACAAAGCCACAAAATACTAAGACACAGCTGCCTTCCTGGAAGGCCAGTTTTCCTTGTGGGGGAGAGACTTAAACTCTTATTTGTCCATGTATTGATTTATACAGTAACTATTTCTTAGATATTATAGAAGAAATAAATACTCTTCTTATCCTCATGGCATTTCCAGTTTAGTGAAACAAACAAGAATACATTGAGGTGCAAAAAGCAAAATTGGTATGTGTTGTTAGGGTGACACCTGAGCCCTCCTTGAAAAGTCTTGTTTGTCCCAGCAAGCATCTGAGTACTGGATCACTTAACTTGAGGATCACCCAAGTGGAAGAGTTTGAGAACTGGGAATAGTGTATCATTTAATCCTCATTAGGAGAGAAAATATTGTTACTTTCAATTTATTAGAAGAAAAAAGGAGATTTAAGAAATTAGGAGACTTACCCCAAATCATACAGCTACTGACATCTGAGTCTGTACATATTTTTAACCACTAAATGATACTACCTCTGGGTGTTTCCCATTTTATATTTCCACTTGAAATCTGGACTCATTCAGGACTATGTAGGCTGATTTAAGCTTCTCTTTGGAAGGGGACAGGTTTGGCTTGATTTGCATTCTACATATTTCACAGTGGTAAGAGAAAGCTATTATTATACCCATTTTATGGTGAGGAAGCTGAACCATTTGCCAGCTGAGGTATCTGGCTGGGTTAAAAAAGTAATCTGGGTTGTCAGTCTCTCATTCCTCTTGACTAACTCCAACCCTAGGCAATACTCCTGGCCAAGGGCTTTTCTGCACATGGGATTCACACTGGGTCATAAAGAGTGAGATAAACTTTGCTAAGAGGGAACAAGAATAGTGCAGTAATAATATGAAAAAAAGTAATCATAACTCACTCACAAAATTGGTTACTTTAAGGATTGTGAATAAGAAAAAGGAGAGATTATTCATCACAAATGAATCAGAAAATTAGAATGTGTCACAACATTGATGACAGAGCTAAGGAATTCAGATGAACTTTGAAGTTCAACACTTACCTTGTAGCTTAAGAGGGTAAAAGTTGTGGTAACAGGACTAGAATGGCATCTTAGATATGCCTTTACTCTTTCCAACTTTTCCCTTCAACTACTCTCTCTAGAAATTAGGTGGGTTTGTAGCTTTATTTTCTATGGGTAGAGGGAGTATTTTAATATTATTTTAATGTTTTAGATGTGTTATATTAATTAGCTTTTATGTGGGAGTCATTCCAAACAGTAGGATGGAGATTTTTACCTTTATGATTTTGCTAATACCTTTCTGACTTCCAGCATTTTCAAAGGCTGAGACACTATTGGATTTTTAGATTCATATGTCTCTCAGAATAAGTGCCAGGTTCATAGATTCCTGTCAATTGATATTCTGTCTTCACTTGGATACATGATTTCCTTTATCTGACAGATTCAAGAAATTTTATGCTAGATTTAATGACATTTCAGGCATTCTGCATCTGGGGTTTTTTTAATTCTCTATTTTCTAACCTGCAAAAGGTTTACAAGTTAAAGTCAGATGGAAGAGTATTCATATGTGAATATGGAGCATTAGCAATCTCCCACTAAGTCCTCTGGAGTCTCCTATAGACCAGTTTCTTAAAGTATTTTCATATCTTTCGGTCAGTCATAGAAGGCTATAAATCCCACAAATGGTAGTTCATACCTTGAGGTCTGCTTTTCAAGACCATATTATTTTAGCTCCATCTCAAGAAGAATGAAAAGGGAATCATAAAGATGCTATGATAACAGCCCTGAAAGATGTCTCCCTCTAAAAATCTGGATGATGAAAAAAGGTAATGACCAATAAAGTGAAAGGATGTAAAAACTAAGGTTCAATATTTATATTTAGGGTGATTTCTTCTAACTCCTGAAATAGATCTGACTCTTTAGCATTGTGATTTTTAGGGACACTTTATAATCTGATTCCAAGTAATATTTTTCTCTGTATTTGAAATTCTTAATTGTAGTTTTGCCTGCAGCTGTAGCCCTGTGGCATCCGATCCCGTCAGATCTCGGAAGCTAAGCAGGGTCGGGCCTGGTTAGTACCTGGATGGGAGACGGCCTGGGAACACCAGAAGCTGTAGGCTGTGAGAAGGACCTGGCAACCCCCTCCCAAAAATCAATCTGCCATTGAAAACCCTATGAACGGCAGAGTAGCACTGACAATAGTGTTTCCCCTGTTGTACAGAGGGTCGCTATGAGTCGGATACCCACTCGATGGCACCTAACAACAACAACAACAACAATTGTAGCTTTATAGATTCCAAATGGATTGAGTATCAAGACCTTTGACTTACAGTAAATTGATATTCTTTAGGGGATCTGAAAAGGTCTGGCATTGCTATCATGTGGTCTAATAAATTAGAGCCACTTGGTCATAAAGCTGCTCACAGCCTACCATTAATGCCATTTGGTACAAAGAGATCATACCTATTAAAGTACAAACTCATCCCAAGACTCCATGGTATATAAATACAGAAATTAACATGTTAGTGCTTCCAAGGGCTTTGGACAAGACATGGACACAGCAGGAGGGAGATAAAAACATCAGATCACTGTGAACAGAACGCTATCTTTACCCACGTGGTGCCCTCAAATGGTTAAAAACACTACAAAAAGAAAAATCATGACACTAAAGTTATATCAAAAGATATAAATCAAGCAGGTATTTGCACTTAGTGATCTATTAGATATTAAACCACGAAGACTACATGGGCAGGTCTGTGCTTTAAAGACTTGGAAATAGCTTTCGGTAATATAGGTTGGAAAATGTTACTTTTGTCCTTGTCACCATTATTTGCTTAAGAGCATCCAAGACCTTTCACAATCTGGCCCCCACCCATCTCTTTAGCTTTTAAAAATGTTTGTCCCTCCGCTGTTACTTTATATGCTGGGACAGCCTATTTGCTCCTCCCTGAGCATGCTGTCGACATTCATGTCTCTCAGCCTTTGCTAACAGTTCACCCTTGAATCTCTCAAGCCTTGCACAGTGTGTTAAACACAGCAAGACACTCCAATGTTTGTTGAATAAATGCTGTCTGTCTATTTTAGGAGACAAAGAAGATAGAAAAAAGTTGTTAAATCAGTAAATAAATAGCACCAGAGAGAGGTCAAGGAAAAGTTAATTTTAGTATGTTTTAGGAGTGGGGGCAAGATGAGCTTTAAGATTAGGAAAACCGATGCTCTTTATTCTTGGGTCTAGCCAATGCTATGAGTCAGTTACTTTTTTGGGAACAAGTTTAAACCTCAAGGTTAAATGAACACAAATGCTCTGTCCATCAGGATATAATGAAAAAGTTGTGGCTATTTCCACACCAGCACAGTGAAATTAAAATATGCAGTGCCTTTCTCAGAGGTATCATATATGAAGAACTTTTAAAAATAGTCCCCTTTGCCACGTGGATACAGAAAGAACTATAAAACAAAAGTAAATGTTTAAAGAAACTAGGATAATTTGCCACAGAGAAGAAAGAACTGAGGTGTGTCTATGTTCATAGTTTTCTGACTATAAGAATAGTCCTTACAAAGAGGATAATGATTGGCATTTTTGCCTTAGGGTAAAATGATATTAAACCATTTCAGTGAAGAATTTTAAGACTTACAATGAACATCCTAAATATGCAAGTGGTAAATAATCAAATAGATTGCTAAGAGCAGTAATAAAATTTCCTTCTTCATAGCTCTTCAAAAATAAGGAAAATCCTCATCTATTTTGGATGGAATAAATGGAACTCTGCCTTCAGCCAGGAGGATGAATTCAATAACCTGTCTAGTCTTGCTTAGCTCTATATGATTTTTACAAAATCCTATGAAATGTTAACCCTAAAAACTATATGGAATCACAATACAGTTTAGTAAAATACATTCTAAAGTTAAAGGAAGATTAGGCAATACAGATAATTATTAAATTCAAAATAGTACATAGGGTGCTTATGTATCGATTCAATATACCAAGTGCATATGACACAAGTAAAATTGAGGAAAAATATACTAGAATCTACTATAGTTTTAGCATAATTATTAACTAGAGAAAAAGCATTCTAACAATTCGTTCAAATATGTCTAAGAGACTCAGTTGAATATTTCATAAACCTGGTATTGAATATGCATATAAACTCAATTTCCAATGACAGAAAAAGTTAGAAGAAAAATTCCAGAACATAATGTAAGAACTCACTATTATTATTCCAGGTTTGTCTTCTAAGACATCAGGAGAACCAGTGAACAATTCCTTTAAGTGACCCAAATGGGCTCTCTATAATTAAGAATGCAAATCCAGTAACAGACTCAGAGAAAAGCTCTAGCAGCGATGGCAAGTTACTGGCTTTCTTGTCTATTTACCTTGTAGCTTTGAAGCTCAGCAGAAGTGTCCATTACATACAGCACAGCGTCAGATGAACTGTTCCAATGACCTTGTCTGAACCAAATTCATTTAAAGCAGTTTGCCACATTTCTTAAATAGAAGATGAGCCCATTCTATCTATGGCCCAGGTTTGGACTGGATCACTGAACTATTGCCCAACTCTTATAAGCAAAGCACTAACATGTACCAATCAACAGGCAGCCCATAGCAAAGGCATCAGGAAGGTCAAAATACACACACATAAGAAGTTGGCAGTACATTATAGAAGAAAGCTATTTCTGAAGATGGACTTTGGCTATTAAAACCTTTCAACATTATTCAAACTTTGTTAGGGGAAAAAAGAACACAACAAAATCTCAGTTCCAATGTAACTTGTAAAGATCCTATCAGAGAGAGAGAGAGAGAGAGAGAGAGAGAGAGAGAGAGAGAGAGATTGGGAAAGAGGGAAATGTAGTTTTATTTTGTAACCCATTATTTTCATAAGAACACAAGTCAAAGAGACAAACTATGCCAATTTCTGCATAGCCGAGTTGTTACAGGAGATTGTTCTGGTCTTCACTAATGATTTCTTGAGGCTGGTTATTACTGTGATCAGTAGTTGGGAGGATAGAGGCCTAAGACCTTTCAAAAGAAACATTTCATTCAATATTGCTACAGAAAATAAAGTCAGCATTAAGCTAACTTTGACAAGGTAAATAGGATAATGGTCGGTGCATGTAGCCATTACTTATGTTATTTCAAATGACAGGAATGAACCAAACAGCAAAGGTGTCAAGTTAACCAGGAACTTGAGTTTTGAAAAGCTGTAGAACAATAAGCCGATATCATAGTTAGAATTTATAAAGCTGACTCCCTGCCTCCCTCCCTCTATCCATTCTTCTTTCTACATCCACATTCCTATCATCAGGCACTTGAAGAAAAAAGAACAAATGTGAGTGGGACTGTTTCTTTGGGGACATTCTTAGTCAACTCTCTATCTTCCCCAGCCACAACCTGCTCTCAGTTTTCTAAAAATGTATTAATTTCATTGTTTCAATACTTCCTCTTAGGGAAATTTGCATTTTCTTAACTGTCTCTATAAGATCCAAATTTAGAGGTTTTTTTCATAGGTAATGAGAAAGGTATTGTCAGTTGTTGGGGGGACAGGGCAGGGTGATAGTGGTTCCTTCACTCCTCAGAATTTCCTGAGTTGTTCATCTGCTTCCCCACCTCCAGATGCCAATGTTGCTTATAGTTTAATTTCAGATAAAATATCGACATAGATATGCATCATGTATGAACTTTTCATCTGAAAAGTCATAAACATTTTGGAACTTTCTGTCCATATGCTCTATGAAGTCTTGTTCCTAGTAATGTCAGAATAACTTAGGTAGAACCAAGAAAATCACAAAGGGTTTGCTCTGAAGTTCCATTACCATTTCCATCATTAGCCTTTTCCTCCTGCTTTATCTCTATTGGTTCCCAGCTATCTGTTAGCAAATTTGCAAGGTGACTTTACAATATCTTCCTGCCCTCAAAGACCTGGCCTATGAGATTTCCTTGTAAATATCTGAATTCTTGTAGTCACCTATTAAAGACTCTAGGAATTGAGAATGTTTTCTATTTGCTTTTTAGCCTCCCCCTTCCTGAAAGGATTAGACTGAAAACAACCTAGTGGGAATCCTTCAGACCCAACCCAGGCTGGCAGGGAACCTGTAGCAGTCTGTGAAACACAATTATGAAAATATAAAAGATTCACTTATACTTTCAGGAAAAAATATGTTGTTTCCAAGATGAGGCCTAGAAAAAAGGCACATTAAAAGAAACTGAGAAGATACGTTCTTAAAAAGGGTCAGCACACATAAATTTCAAAAAGTGCCAGGTTTGCCAGGGCTTTCACAAACCATGGACTCATTTTTACTGTCTGACAGTGGCCTGGCCCAGACATTTCATGAGAACTCCATTTGTCTCTAACCAATGAAGCCCAAAGGACTAACTGTACAAAAGGGTCCCTTTCTTGTCTGCAGTCAATTTGTGCCCTAGAGTCTGAGGGTTCATAGCTTTCTTTTAATTTTGTGAGTCTGCACATGCTTGGTTCCTCCTGCATGATTTGGTTCTAAGGAAGTGACCCACCCACAACTCCACAGAGCTAATTAACCCCATACTGAGCACTTTTTTCCTCTCATTTCACACAACCACTCAATGCTTTAAATGACCCAGCAGCAGCGAGATCATATGATTTTTATCCCCTCAGTGAAGAAAGCATAGCATTGGAAGGAACAAGGATATATCTGCCATAATTCAAAACAGCAGTGTGACCCTCAAACATTATCAATAGCATTTTACCTGAAGGTGCAGAAATAGTTAAAATATCTTTGAGTGAAACTCTTCATGTCATTCATTCAAATTTTTGCAGCATCCATTTTTAAGTAATCAAAAATATAAGTACTGAGGTAGAGAAGTTTGATCTATATTTAGAATATATACAAAACCCCATTTTACTGGAAAACAAAATTTAAAAAGACCCACATTCTCTTTCCCTATCTTGAACAACTTCAAGAGAAAAGACTGAGCAGAGAATGACATAACTCATCTTCTTTCCATTTCAAGGAACAGACTCATGTTTTTCAGGATGTATTTTTGCCAAAGTGGATGCCTTGAAAACTCCATGACCACTGTTTTCTAACTTTTCAAAAAAGAAGGAAAAAAGTGAACATGATGATGGTGGGTGATTTAAAGGAATCAGCCTGTCAACATGATGGAACTGAAAAAGCTTTTACAGAATATATCCACATGCTAAAAAAAAAACCACCTTAAACATAATGTATATAGTGTACAGTGTTTTTTTTTTCCCCATGGCAAAAGAAAGGAATATCATTAATTTAGACAGTTAAGTATAAGGTCTTGAATGCATCCTGGTCATTCTGGTCAGAATGCATCCTGGTCAGACAAACAGAGCCAGGCAAGTTCTAGGTCTAGTTAGAAGCTTTTTGAAAGAATCATCAGATTTTAATCCTGTAGTCCTTATAAGTGATGAGAAAAATTCTAGACTATTTTCTTTGGTTCTTTTCATCTATGGCTTTAGTGTTAAAGATTTAGACATAAACAGACAAGAAAACAGCCTCTTCTAAGTGTCCCATCTTAGGCAAACTATTCTCAAAAGTACATGGGCCAAATTGGCTCACTTTGGTAATACTTGGCCAGGAAGCAGGCAAGTCTTATGTGGCCTTTTATTCTCTCTTCCCTCTGCAAAGTAATTTATACATATACAATTAAATGGCCACAAATTCTATAATCCTTAGGTTAGTGGACAATTAGTACAAAGGAAAACCTATCTAATATTTAAAAATCTTGTTTGAAGTTTCTTAAGTCCTGTTTTGCAACTGAGGACCTTATGTCTGTGAAATTTTTAAAACATTATCTATTACTCCCTAAACTTCTGTTAGTATAGCTGCTAAATGGGAGTGTCAGGTGGGTAATACTGGCCCAGCAGGCACAAAAGGAAGGTCCACTGAGGCACAGTTCACTCTGGTTGGAAATTTTGCATTTGACATATAGCTTAAATCAAGCTTTCCTATCTCTACTTCCTTTTGCTGAAATTGACTCATCCGTTCATCCTGCATCAGTAAGTCTGTTGCGTTTCCAAGGACCCTCCTGTCTATTAAAAATTTTCAGGCTTTCTGCTGTTTGGGATTCCAAAGCCCTTACTATGGTCTATATGGTCTAATAATGCACACCTCTCACTGCCTCTTTGGCTTCATTTCCCATCAGTCTTATGCAAAATTAATCCAAATGACAATAAAATATAGTTACTTATGGGGGTAGACAGGATAAGGAATGTGAATGAGGATTAAAGGGAATAAACTATAAAAATTAGTGACTTAATTCCCTTGTTAAAATACAAATCTTATAACTGAGACTAATAAAGTTTCTGAACTTAAACCTTGAGAGTTGGTTTAGATAAAGGAAAACATGAAAAGTATTTTCTAGATGGAGTCATGTATCTATATATTCATTAGTTCAACAGGTGTTTTGTCAAAGCCTATGACTGATTACTCTGTCAATCTATTCCACTCCAACCCTCAAGGATCTTTCGGTCTAACATACATTTTGTAGAGTTTTTATGTTTCTATTTTCAATTGTTGGGGCTGGAGTTTAGCTCAGTTGGTAGAGTGCTGTGCCCCACTCTCTGAGGACCCATGTTCGATCCACAGCACCACAAAAATGGTAGACGGACATAGCAATCCACTCCTGAAGCAATCCTGAGACAATAAACCATTGAAAACCCTACGAGTCAGACCTGACTCTATGGCATCTAACAACAATTTTCACTTGTTAGCCCACTTTGATATCATAAATGTACAAACCTGCTTCAAACAACGCCTCTTTTCTTCCTTACTTGCTCTTTTTCACTTGCCCCATGAAAATCACCAATCCTTCAGGAATGACTTGACCATTTGTGGCCTGTACTATCAACTCAGCTAGTTTTCCCCACTCCCAATTAACCATTCTTTCTCAAGTAGCCATGAAAATATTATAAAAGTCTATCTAGCACTTCTAAAGTTTTTGAAGTGGGTCCTCACAACCTGATTTGAAGCTCCACTTTTTTCTTTCCTTTTTGGAACAATTAATGGAGCTCTGGTCCCTAAAAATCATACAAGTTACAGCCTAATTACAAGTCACTGGTCTGTCTGACAAAGCAGTCATCACTGTCCTGTAGAGGAGAATTTCAGCATTCAAAAGATGACATAAACTTACTCAAGTAACCTGGATTTCAGGAAGTACTTGTCTCTGGTGCCTATGTGCATTTGCAAGAAGGTACCCTCTCCACTATATTTTAGTATTTTCTAAACCTGGCCATCCCTAGGTCAATGTCGGTGAACATGATGTAAAGAACACTAACTTTTCCTCAACTTGTTAAACTTGTTTTCCTTCTGGCATGCCTCATCTAAAACAATAGAAGAATTTAATGTATGTACAGAGCATAACTGTTCTTTCCCCATTTCTTTTCAGATTTTTTCATTTTATATAAATAGTGATGATGGAATTATAAATATCATTATTCCTCCTCCATGTTAATACTCTTATTATCTTACACAAACAGGAGTGAACAAATATGTACATGACACCAATCAGTCCCTTTTTCAAAAATGCAGTTTTCATATTTCTAAACAGTGGAGGAAGACTTTAATGAATTCAGCATGAAGTTTACCTGTTTATATTTTGAATGTTAATGAGGTAGAACCAAATTGCTGAAGTTCTTTCAGACCTACATCAGCCATTAACACTGTCCATGCCAGCATGGGGTATGGGACAGGTGGAGATAATGGCAATGGGTCCAAATACCCCTCTGGCAATCGGTAAAGGGCTTGGCAGGCTGGAAAGAATGTTGAGATGCTAGGGAGGAGATTTCAACCTGCTGGGCAAGTAGAAAGTATTTGCTAGCAGTAAAAGGAATTTTTTTTTCTTTTTGGTAGAACAAATTACTGGGAAGAGGAAGAAGTCATTTTAGGGCCTTAAGTAAAAGCAAAATCAAAACCAAAGCTAAAAGCAATCTGAAGGGACTAGGGAAAAGGGAAAACTACTTTTTTCATTTCCTCACTGGTTTCCCTTCTTTCCTAGCACACTTTCTCTTTCCATCTATCACTTCATACTCATTTTCTCTCTATTCTTCAGATTCTTTCTTCTTCTTCTTTATAACAAGAAGCATTTAGGAATAATTTGAGAGGACAATGACACACACATACAACAAAGAATTTAGAGAAGACTTATGATAATATATTGCACACACATACATGCATGCACAAACACATATAACCTATATTTGATTGATGAAGAAGGAGAAACTGGGACTTTTGAGATTTAAAAAATTCATGGTATGTCTGGTCATATTAATCTCCAGACCAGCTGGGTTTTAGCATTGCTGGAGAAAGCTATAATAGGATGAGGAGTAGGAAAGAAAACAGAAAAAAAAAATGGAATTCTACAAGGATTTATATTTGCAAAGAAAAGAGGACTTCTTTAGACTTGCTTATTGAAATTCCCCCAAAGCTATTTTTTGAACTTATATATAGACAGAACCAAGGCAAGGAGCTTAGGAATTTTCACAGGGTTTAAGAAACTACTAAACTCTGCAGATTATGTTCATCTCAGTACACTCAAGCAAGTAAGGGATAACTAGAGCATGGTATCTCACAGTGAATAACATGGTTGGTTACTCCGCTAGGATGACATATGGAGAGAAGGCTCATAGGAACAGAGCTGTCCTTATGCATACTACAGTGAGACACACAGGTTAATGTGAATACATGGGGCATGAGACATCAGCAGTATTGGTCATCTGCAAAGTATTTTTTAACCAGCACTAACTTTTCAGCCCAGTCTTCTTGAGGGGGAAATTTTTCAACACTAGCTGGGTGTAGTGATGAATATCTGTAATCCGACACTTGGGAGGCAGAGGCAGGAAGTCTGTGAACTGGAAGCTAGCCCAAGCTGCATAGTGAGGCCTTCTCTCAGAAAACCAAAAATAAAATAAATAATAATAAAATCAACTTTATTTGGTCGCTGGCTAGGGGAAGATTGCTGAGGCATATGACAATATTCAATGCCTTAAAAATAGGAGGAAATAAGGAGTAAGAGGAAATGCAGAAAGGGAAAATGAAGTCCAAAAGAAGGCTGCCATCTCTGGAAACTCTTTAGCAGAATAAATCCAGACTGTTAAAACAGGAAAAATAAAAAAGCGTGCCTTGAGGGCAATACTACCACCTGTTTAGAATCTGAGGCAAAAGGTAAAAACATTTCCCTCGTCAAGATGATCATCACTGTCCCCTGAATGTTCCTATTACTTCTATTCTTACACGCACAGGTAACACTCTTTCTGTAAGGATTAGCACTTTGGGATAATGGTGGTAAAGATGGCTGCTGGTATAGTGTAGATCCTGAATGCTCCCAGAGGTCCATATCCTGAAGGCTTCATCCCTAGCCCATGATGCTTTTGGGAGGTGGTAGAACCTTGAGGAGGTGGGGCCTAGTGGGAGGAACTTAGGACACTGGGCATGCACTTAAAGGAGATGCTGGGACCCTAGCTCCTGGACTTTCCCCCTCTTTTGCGCCCAGCCCTGAAGCAAATGAACTGCCTCTACCACCATCTTCTACCATGATATACTATGTTTCCACAGTCCAAAGTAACAGGGACAATTGGTAACTGTCTAAAACTGTGAGCCAAAACAAACCTTTCCTCTTTTAAAGTGGATTATCTCAGGTGTTTGTCACAATGATACAAACCTCACCAATACAACTCCTTAAATTAGTGGCAAGCAAAGAAGAAACCTAGGAGGCTCTGAGTCCAGTCTGTGCCCTCCAACATGTGCCATGTACTTTCTGAGGTTTCTCTGGGGCTTGTGGCAAAATACATGTGTGACAGGGGAGGCCTCCTTACTGGGACAGATATGGCTCCAGAAAAGAAGTAATCTACCTTCACCATGACTTTTTGGTTTCCTTTCTTTCTTTTTTTAAAATTTCTCTCAGACAATTTATCTTCAATTTCTTCAACCCTCTCTGGTTGTTAGATTTAAAGACATTGACTAGTTCCCTCAATTTTCTCATGTATGGTTTTCTACTGTATCTGCCTAGTTCTTGAGCCCAGATGAACCTGCTTCTTTTTCATCTCCCCTGCTGTTGAGCAGTGCTGGAGAAAAATCATAAAACTGTATCACCTGGTGCTCCTCAGAATTATGGCTTCCAGCTTAAAGTATCAGAGGTAAGTATCAGAAGTACTTTGCAATTCTTTTTTTGTTCCTAATCAGTTTCCTTTTTCATTCCCCAGTTTCATTTTTACTGTTTAGCTTCTTATAACTGACCCCTTACCCTTCACTCACAGCAGTTAACCTTGTATCCTTTCATACAGAGGAAACAGGTCATCAAATGTCATTTCCCATCACTTCACTTTTGATACTGAACCCACCCATAACATCTCAGAGACCCTTCTCTCTAGCACTGATGACCTCCTCCAGGATGTTATTGTACCAGATAACTCCTTTTGTATTTTCAATTTTTGTATTGCCTGCCAACAAGCTTTTGCTGCCTTCACCTTAAGTAACAGATGTTAACTATTATAATAAACAGTAAGCAAAATACCTTCTTCTATGGACACAACTTCAAGTTTCCTAAACTCCCCATTCCTTAACCCACTAAAATCTGATTTCTGTAGCAGTTTCTAATTAAACTATTTTCCTTCCTACCTTCCTTCCTTCTTTCCTTTCTTTCTTTCTTTTTTCTTTTTTTTTTTTTTTTTTTTTTTTTTTTTTTTTTTTTTTTTTTTTTTTTTTTTTTTTTTTTTTTTTTTTTTTTTTTTTTTTTTGCGGTACTGGAGTATGAACCCAGGGCCTCTTGCTTGCATGCTTTGCAAGTGCTGGACCACTGAGCTGCACCCTCAGCCCATTTTTTTACTTTTTGAGATAGGGTCTTGCTAAGTTACGCAGACTGCCTCTGGTCTCAAACTTGCGATCCTCCTGCCTCCGCCTCCTGAGTCACTGGGATTATAGGTGTGCGCCACCATGCTCAGCGCTAATTAAACCATTTTTGACAAGGTCGCCAAGACTTTTTTATTTTTTTTTAGCAAGCAGAAAAAGGCTTAACTTCAGTGACTGGTCTATGTAATTACCAAGATTACCATGTACAGACACGAGATGGTGAGTGCTATTCCTTGGTCTCTGCCTCCATGGACTCCTCATGGTACCTGTGGGTTTACTCGGCTTTGCAGGCTTTGTGTGCCTTCAGGATTCACCATGTGGATGTGTTCCAGGAGATTCTGCTCGCTTCTCGCTTCTCAACATACACCTCTTTGCCTTTAGGTGCAGGCTGAGATACAGGTGGTGCTCCATCTTCTTTGATACCTGGAATCTTCTCAGCAGCCTGTGAAGAATACACATCCTCTCCATCTACATTACCGTGTCCAGCTGGCGTTTGGCATTGGCTATGCCCTTTGCTTACCTGTGCCCCTGTGCCTGTCCTGTTGGCTGGCCAAGGAGCTTTTCTGGCATCAAGCCATAGCATAGATGGTCATGGACTTGAGGATGATCAGTCCATCTTCAATCAGCTTCCAGATCTGCTGAGCTGGTACTGGCAATGACAGGGTTCTCAATGGGTGCAACCAGACCTTCTTTTTGCCACAGAGGAAGATGCTGCAGGCTGCCTTTCTTGAAGGTTGAGCAGACTCATGACTGTGGCCATGGAGGTGAAAGGGCACCAAAAGCTTCTGAACTGACTATCCCTAAGGTTCATTCTTCAACCACATTGTTTTCTTTCTTTTTCTTAAAAGTCAAGTTCATTTAGGTACAGTTTGTCTTTAATAAAATTGACCTTTTTCATATACTTTTACCACTCAGTAAGTTTTGACTTCTATGTTAGTTCTCTGATTTCTTTCAAATAAGGCACAAAGGCCAAATCCCTATGCTTCATATACAATGTTCTATGTTAGTGCTCTGATTTCTTTCAAATAAGGCACAAAGGCCAAACCCCTATGCTTCAGATACAAATCCCTTTGGGATCTCTCAGCAGCCTTCCCTACATAACTCACTGTCTGGTCACATTGGGCCACAAGGCATTTCAGAAAATGTCCAATGTGAAGCCAGGCCACTTGGACTTTCTTCATTCTCCCTCTCTATAAATACACATTTTTGCATAACATAATTGTTGTTGTTGTTGTTAGGTGCCGTCGAGTCGGTATCTGACTCATAGCAACCCTGTGTACAACAGGGGAAACACTATTGTCAGTGCTTCTCTGCTGTGCATAGGGTTTTCAATGGCAGATTGATTTTTGGGAGGGGGTTGCCAGGTCCTTCTCCCAAGCCTACAGCTTCTGGTATTCCCAGGCGGTCTCCCATTCAGGTACTAACCATGCCCGACCCTGCTTAGCTTCCGAGATCTGACGGGATAGGATGCCACAGGGCTATGGCTGCAGGCCGGTCAGACTCATAGCAACCCTCATAGGGTTTTCTTTTTTTTTTATTGGAAATTTTTAATGTACACCTTAATATGATTCATTCTGACATGCTTTTCACTGTGACATTTCCATATATGCATTTTGTTGTACATTATTCATATAGGTTCCCCCTTACCCTCTTGTGTGCTTTCTCCCCCGTCCCCCCCCCATCAAAGACTTCTCTTCCATTTACTTGTCTTTTTATGGTAATATTTTTCAATGGCTGATTGTTTCTGGATTGCCATGGAAGTGGATTGCCACACCCTTCTCCCATTTTTGCAGTGCTAGGAATTGAGCCTGGGACTTCAGAGACTGTAGAGCAGCACTCTACCAACTGAGCTAAATTCCAGCACATAACATAGTACATGCTACTTATTATCATTACATCCATATATGACCATAAAACTAGATATTATTTTGAAAAACTAATGTTTTTCCAATAGTACTCACCCATCAAAATGTTACTACCTAAAGATCTCTTTTATTTTACTAGCCTCAAGAACTTCAGAATGTAACTACATTTTAGAATAGGGTCATTGTGGACGTGACTAAGATGGGTTATATTGCAGTAGAGTCACCTCCCGAATTTAATTTGACTGGTATCCTTATAAAAAAGGGGGATTTTGGACAAAAACTCACATACACAGGGAGAATGCCATATGAAGATGAAGGCAGAGATTGTGGTGATGCTTCTACAAGTCAAGAAACACCAAAGACTGCCAGCAAATCACCAGAAGCTGGGAGAGACGAAAGCAGCAGATTCTCTCCCATGGCTTTCATACAGAATCATCCCTGCTGACACCTTGATCTTAGATGTCTAGTTTCTATGACTGTAAGACAAAAAGTTTTTGTTGTTTCAGCTACTTTCTAACAGAAGCCCGAGCAAACTAACATACTTGGTTTTAAAAAATCCATCTTTGAGCATATTGGAATACTAATTAGTTCCTTCACTTATCAAATACTTATTGAATGCTAAGTACTAAGTAAGCACTGCTAGTAGGATGTTGAAAGCTATTAATCTATCAACATAGTATTGATGGAATGCCTACCATTTACTCACTTGACAAATTTTTACTGAGTATCTTCTATGTGTCACACACTATTCTAGGCACAGAGGACAGCAGTATGAATAGATCAACCTCTCTCTCTTTAAGGAGTTTAAAATACTTGTAGAGGAAACAGACATTAACTAAGAAAATATGTTATTTCACTTTACTCTGTCACTCACATAGACAATAATAAGCATTATTTTAAAATCTTTTAACTCTTAAAAATACTCAAGGCATTACTAATATTTAAGAATATTTTTAAATCCCATGAATTATAATTTCCATTATATCTTGCAATCTTTCTTTTTTTTTTTTTCGGTACTGGAGGCTGAACCCAGGGCCTTGCACCTGCATGCTCTGCAAGTGCTGGACCACTGAGCTGCACCTCAGCCCATTTTTTACTTTTTGAAACAGGGTCTCGCTAAGTTACACAGACTGCCTCTGGTCTCAAACTTGCGATCCTCCTGCCTCCACCTCCTGAGCCACTGGGATTACAGGCATGGGCCTCAGCGCCCAGCCTCTTGCCATCTTTGAATAATCCTGAAATATACTTAAGATTAATGCACTTAAACTATTCTCAAGAGTTTCCTGATTTAAGCATAGTTTTAGGTGTTTCACTAGAACCAGACAGGAAACATATTACTTAATATTGTATAAAATAATGACCACCCCAATGAAGTCTCAGAATGGGGGCAGGGTGATCTATAGGCGGTGCAAAGATTAGAAGGGCTTGAGCAGGATACCTCAAAAGTTAGGGTTCTCCATCAGTCAATGAGCCACTCAATACATATTCCTCAAGACTTCCTGTGTGCTTATGATAATAGAGTGGTAGACAGGGTAGACACTGTGCCACTCCTTAGTGAGCCTTCATTCTAAGGGGAAACCTGAGTAACAAATCTCAGAGTTGTTTCCTTAATTACAATGGTGATGGGGTATTTGAGGGTATGTGATAAGGATATATGAAGAGTGCTAGCAGAACACCTAGGCCAGAGGATTTCCTGTGAGGAGTTTCCGAGGAAGTTTCCTTGAGGAAGTGGTATCTGAACCCTGCAGTGGGGCTGCGGTGCATTCGTTTGACCAAGGATCGTGAAGTTTTAGGGGTTTTCTTTTTTCCTTTTTTTTCTCATCTTTCATCAATATGCACACATTTCAAATACTTAAAAGCATTCTTCAAATATACTAAGAACACCAAAACTGGTCAGAAGAGATGGATTCTCCAAAGGAAAGGGGCCAAAAAGTAGAAGGGGAGAAAACCCCTAGTCTCACCATTTGTTTTAAAAACACCTCAAAATATTTAAAACATATTATAAACTGAAATATATGAACTGATTACTTGCAAAGTTTCATCCTCATATTAAAGCCATTTTGAGGTTCATAAACTAAAAAAAGAGTCTTCAAATACGAACTTATATTTTTCTTTCCTTGGCCCTTAGTTGGCTTGAAGTATTTGCTGTTAGGCTGTTTGGAGGTAAAGGATCCAGCTGGTTATAAACATGTAACATGCATCTCTTAGAATATAAGCTCTATGAGATCAGGACTTGCTCATAGCCTTCTCTCTCATAAACAGAAGAATGTCTGGAAGATAGTAGGGACTCAGGAAATACCTCTCAAATGACTGAATATTCTGGACTTTAAGGGATTCTCCAACTAATTTCTTATCCAAACCTCATCTCACTTTTAGGCCAGTGGTTCTCAGTCTGGAGTTACTTTTACTCCCACAAGGGGACATTTGTATTTTTGGTTGTCACAGCTAGAGAAATTGCTACTGGCACCTGGTGAGTAGAGGCCAGGGATGCTGCTTAAACACAGGACAACCCTTCACAACAAAGATTTATCTAGACAAAATGTCAATGGGGCCAAGATTATAAAACCCTTCTTTAGGCCCTCTGCTTCCATTGGGCTATACCTTGGAGTTGGTTCCTCCCTGTGTTTGGAAGGAAATTCAGTCCTGGAGGAAGACACCAGGATACTCTCACTATTTCATCTTCTCTCCCTTCATGACCCAACAGAACTACCCTGCTCCAAGGCATGCTCAGAGGGAGCTAAGTTTGACTTGTGGCCTCACTGGGTCAGTATGCAGGTACTGGGGAAACAGCCTGACAATATCTGCCCCTACAATGCCAGTGAATAGTTTTATAGAGTATTGGTAATTTCCATGAGCTTACCTAAAAATGTATACAGATTTCAGTAAAATTAGCTTGTTCAGAGATTAGTGATGTATCTATAAGAAAAGAAACCTCAAATTCAACCAGTTTACCCATGTCTGGTCAGGATCAACACACCAGGCTAGCTTGTTACACAATAAATAATATTATGAATTCCATCAAATCCCAATAATAGACTTTTAGAGAGACTGGATTTTTATTGCATTTCCTCTGCTACCTTCCTTTCCCTGCATATTAAAATACTAGTATTTGATTCCAGTTTCAATGAGGCAACTTGTATGGTACAGAGCAAAGCATATGCCAATTTCTCCACTATCATGGTGATTCCAATAATCTTGGTGTGGTGCCCTATACAGACTGCATCCCTAAGACTGTAGTGTTTTGATTGGTGGGGAAGACACATTTTTGCAGAATCTTTTTTTGAGAGACAAAGATTAGATACAAGAAAGAAGATGAGACTACCAATTGACATAGCAGACAGAAATCCTAGAGGATCACGGATTCTCGAAAAATATGACAACAGAAATTGCAGCTACTATGATAAGGTCAACATAACCTCTCCTATCAATGGCTGCCTCTGTTAGGAAAATTTCAAGTATGAGTAGATGAAATAGACATAAGATATTCTAAAATTAAAAAGGAAATAAACAAACCTACTGAGGTATAGAGGTGACAAAATGGGTATGGCAAGAAAACACTTTTAAATGATAAGAAAAAAAAAAGAGTGTCAGACAACAATAAAATGGAAAGTTTCATTCTATATGAAGGCTAACTCACAGAAAGGCAGGCCCTTAGAGAATTATTTAAATTCTCAGTAATTCTGTTTCCTTCCCTGAAAGTGGAAAGAAAAGAATAAGAATGACTTTTTTTCCATTGTTCAATAGGGGCCGCCTTAAATACCTCAATGGTTTGACGTGATAACTGATGAATATGATGCACCACAGAAGAGTAATCTGACAAAAGTACTTAGATAAATTAGGATGACAGTGTCGATAATTCAAATAGAATCATTCCATAGTTGGTTTTTTTTTTTTTTCTTGCGGTACTTGGGATTTGAGAGTTGAACCTAGGGCCTCTTACATTCTTTTCAAGCGCCCTACCACTGAGCTGCACCCACAGGTCATTATTTTTATTTTGAGACAGGGTCTCATTATGTTGTGCAGGCTGCCTCTGGCCTCGAACTCATGATCTTCTTGCATCAACCAGCCTCCTGAATCTTGGGATAAGAGGCACGTGCCATCTCACTTGGCTAAAACTTGTGTGTGTGTGTGTGTGGTACTGGGGATTGAACCCAGGGCCTTGGCACATGCTAGGCAATTGATCTACCAATGAACCACATCCCCAGGCCTTTTCATAGTTTCTTAAAGCAATGACAGCTTATAGTTTACTAACAGTGAGATTTCAGGTACATAATTTTGCTCTGTATACAATTTTGAAGTATACAATTATTACAGAAATCAGGCAAGTCTGCCATATAAAAAGCCCCAGTGTTGAATTTTAGAAGTTTTTAAATAGAAAGGAAGAAAGAGGACAGGATATGTGTTAGAGGGAGGATGAGTGGGAGTTAATTTAAGGGAAATTCATCAGACACAAGTGATTACATAAGTTCTTTAATGTCCAGGTCTATACCTTGTAATATTTTATTACGCATGCTTATGACTAGCATGTCCACTGCCCACTGAACATCCATATCTCCCTGTTTTAAAATGCCTCTCAAATCTATATATCTTGAGCCATTAGTTCTGGCCTCTAACCTTCTATATTAAATGATCTACTGAAGTTTCTAATTGGATATCTCAAAGGCATCTTAACTTCTATACGTCTGTAGGTAACTCATCTTCTCCTTCAACCTTTCTCTTCCACCTTTGTTCCTCACGAGAGCCAACAGCATCACCATTCACCCAACTGCCCAGGTGTCATACCTAGAAAATATCTGCTGCTTTTTGATCATTCCATAAATAATCACCAGCCCATATAGATTTGCAATTTTAATGCCATTTGTTAATAACCAACAGCTTTTGTGGAAATAAATAGTTAACTGGGTTTTAAACAAATATTAACTTATTAAACTTAAAATTTATGAAGGCCAATTTTCTTTATAACTTTGCCTTTTACAAATGTACATATATATTAATGTATTTTTAAAAATTTTATTTGTATAGAGTAAGAAAATTTGCTTTCAGGAAGGGTGAGGATAATTACTAAGTAGAGGATCTGGAACCTCAAACTATTTCAACTGTCATTCAGGGGTATGGAAGAATCAGAGTTAGGGTCTGATTTGGGAGCAACTCCTGCAATGATTTTACCAGGATCACCAATAAATAAATTGGATATTTTTACAGTCACTATGACAATGAGGGGTTTTAAGTCTATCCTCTATAAAGGGAATTTAATAACCTGTGTCCTCCATGTTCAAGATCTCTTTGTATCTATTTTATAATCATTTTCCGATTAATAGGCTGGTAAAGGTAGGCCATATTTTATGCCTCCACTAATCAGGTTTTGATTCTGATAACTCTTCACTTCACATTTTTACCTCTCTCATCCTCATTGTGCCAAATAAAGTCAGGCTATCATTAGCTGTCACTTGTAATATTGTAATAATCCATTTTACTATATTCTTTATGTTTCTGAACCTTTGCACCTGTCACTACTTGTGTCTAGAGTACCCATATTCCCTGATATACATTTACTGAGTGAAAAGAAAATAATAAATGCTTTGGATGTTGCTGCTTTGGGTGCTGAACAGAAATAGTGGCCTATCTAATATTCTGGATAAACTTGCGTAAGTGCTCTTACTTTTAAAATTAATTTTGAAAAATCTGAAAATTTCACCATGGAGAATCATGGTGTCCAGGCCACAACATTATGTTCTACATTTAATAAAAATACCTGCAAACTCAGTAGTGAAAGAATTGCTCATCTTTTTTTCCAATTCACCCAACAAATATTAACTGAACACTCTGTGTCAGGCATGGTTCCAGGAACTGAGGATTTCTCAGTACAAAACAGACAATACCAAACAAAACCTCCAAAACTCTTATATTCCATGGCTGCTGTTGTTGACAGGTGCTGTCAAGTTGGGTTCAACTAATAGCAACCCTATGTACAACATAGAGTTTCCAATGTTGATTGTTTCAGGATTGTTTTGAGAATGGGCTGCCAGGTCCTTCTCCTATTTTTGCAGTGCTGGGGATCGAATCCAGGGATTCAGGACATACAGAGCAGCACTCTACCAAATGAGCTAAACCGTAGCCCCTTTGTTGTTATTAGGTGCCATCATCCGACTCACAGTGACCCAACAGAACAAACAGTACAACAGAACAAAACACTCCCAGCCACTGTGCCATGCCTGGCACTATATCACTGTTTCTCTGTTATGCATAAGGTTTTCAATAGCAGATTGTTTTGGGATTGTTTCAAGCGTGGATTTTCAGGTTCTTCTCCCATTTTTGCAGTGCTAGGGATCAAACTCAGTGCCTCAGGGAGTGCAGAGCAATACTCTACCAACTGAGCTAAACCCCAGCCCAAATTATACTCCATGGCAGGTAGAAATAATATGTTAATAAAGCATATAATGTCTGAGGAGAGTAAGTGCTATGAAGCAAAAATATGGCAGATATAAGAGTCCTTACTAGAAATGAAAATTGAACAAAGTCTTGAAGATGATGAGAAAACAAGCTTTCTCTGGGGAAAGCATTTAAGGCAGTGAGAAAACCAAGTGCAAAGGCTGTGAGGTGAAAGCATGCTTGGTAGGTCTGAGGAAAGCAAGGAGGTCAATAAGGCTTGAGAGAAGTGAGCTGGGATCCAGTGCTGAGGACAGAGAGGTAATAGGGGGAAATGCATGTGGAGGGCCTTGTGGACTATTGTAAAGATTTTGGCTTTTCTTCCAAGTGAGATGGGGAGCCATTACAGAGTTCTGAGCAGAGAAGTGATGTGGTCTGACTGAAATTACATTGCATACATTGCATAGAATCACTTTAGTTACCTTTTGAAAATAAACTATAAGAGGTAAGGCCAGAAACGAGAAATGTAATTAAGAGGATATTGCAATAATCCAGGTAAGAAATGACAGTAGTTTGCATTAGGGTAGTCATGGGGGTAAGGATGAGAAATGGTAAGATTTAAGATGAATTCTGAAGGTAGACTGTGGAATTTATTCATTGATTGGATTTGTAAGAGACATCAAGGGCTAGGAGAAAGACACATTTTCAACTTGAGCTACTCCAAAGATGGACACGCTATTTACCAAAATGGGAACACTGCATATTTCTTGGGTAAAATACTTTGTCCACAGATTTAGAAATAGAAGGCAAAGCACAAGGGCAGAGATGCAGATGAGAGGGTAGGTTTGCTGGAGAGCAAATGTAATGTGAGATTATTTTTTGATTGTTTTTATTTTCTCTTTGGACTGGGGAAGGCTATAAATTGAAAGTAAAGATGGGGAGGGCGTGTTGGAGGTTTGAGAGAGGACAAGTTGAGAAATACTCTTGTAGAGATATGGGAGAGTGAACATACAAGGAAACAATATAATTGGTGGGCAGCACTAAGGGCCTCATGAAATTAAAGTGAGCACCATCAGCTTGCATCTTTGTTTCTCTCCTGCAACATTCAGGTGGCATGTAGGTGTGGAACAGAGCAGGGAGTTGCTTATGATCAGTATAATGAAGAGCACAGAGAGGTAAAAGAAGGTCAAAAGAGTTGAAGGAATATGTGAGGAAATGAGTAAAATCATTGTCCCTGGAACCTAAACTATATAATAAAGACAAGCTATAAGGAGTTTTAGCCTGCAGCCATAGCACTGTGGCATCCGATCCCATCAGATCTCAGAAGCTAAGCAGGGTTGGGCCTGGTTAGTACTTGGATGGGAGACCGCCTGGGAACACCAGGTGCTGCAGGCTTGGGAGACAGACCTGGTAACCCACTCCCCAAAATCAACCTGCCATTGAAAACCCTATGAATAGCAGAAAAGCACTGACAACAGTGTTTAGCCTGTTGTATGCAGGGTTGCTATGAGTCGGATACTGACTCGACGGCACCTAACAACAATTATAAGAAGTTTTGTGTAAAATCAGCAAATCATAGGTTGGACTGGATTTAAAGAATTGTTGGAATAGGGTTAACAGAGATAGAGCTGTGAAGATATTGGGCAGTGGTTGAAGAACGGATGCTTGAAATTGAGGTTATGGAAAGTAATTAAAATGTCAAAAGTAGCTGTAGCAGGCGAGAGGATAGCTCATGAGAAAAGTTAAAGGAATTGAGAGGAGGTAATGTATGGATTATATATTTAGACCCTGAAATGATCAAGAATGTGACAGAGTAGAAATGAAAAGAGTGTTAATGAGCCAGTGGCTAACATTTTCAAGAAACTGAGAGTGCTGACCAAAGGGTTAGAAGGTAACCAAAACAAGGAGAGGCATGGGAACACTGGCCTTTCCTACCATATCCAACCTTCCCTTGCTCTCACTGTCATTCTTTCCCAAGCACATGGCTAGTGTTGTTGCTTGTTGTCAGGTGCTATAGATTTAGGTCCCACTAATAGCAACCCTCATAGAGTTTTCAATGGCTGATTGTTTCAAGATTGCCTCAGGGTGGCATGTCCTTTGCCCATGTTCACAGTGCTGGGAATTGAACTCTGGACATCAGAGACTGCAGAGTGGCGCTCTACCAACTGAGCTAAATCCCAGCCCATGACCAGCATTAGCAAACTTTAATTTCATAGACTAGATACCGGACAAATGGGTCTTCTCTTTCTCTCTGTATTTGTGTTATCTCCAATTCTTAAGAATTTCTGTTTTCAAAAATTTACTTGGTATTCTCCCCTTCTGGAGTGGTAACTACTCTAGCAGTGCACTTGCTTTTCCATCCTCAGTTTAATGCTCTTTATGGCACTAATGCCTGCAGCCGTAGCCATGTGGCATCTGATCCCGTCAGATCTCGGAAGCTAAGCAGGGTTGGGCCTGGTTAGTACTTGGATGGGAGACTGCCAGGGAACACTAGATACTGTAGGCTTGGGAGAAGGACCTGGCAACCCCCTCCCAAAAATCAATCTGCCATTGAAAACCCTATGCACAGCAGAGAAGCACTGACAATAGTGTTTCCCCTGTTGTACACAGGGTCGCTATGAGTTGGATACCGATTCGATGGCACCTAACAACAACAACAACATGGCACTAATCACTATCTGAAATTATCTTGTCCATATATTTATTTGTTTTTGTTTTTTTGTGTTTTTGTTTGTTTGGTTGGTTTTTTGCTCGAGGAGGTAGTTTCTATTTTTCTCTCATTGGAAAATAAGTTCCATAAGAGGGAAAGCCTTTTCCATTTTGTGACTATAATGTAATGTACTCTCAAGAAATATTTCTAGAATGAATTAATGAATGGCCCTATAACATGCGGATGAATCCTTGTTTTCTCAGGTTCAACCCACAGCTTCACTCTACCATTGTAGGTAACTGCCCCCCCCTTCTCTTCTCAAACCATTCACTTCATTCAGTAAAGTCATTCACTGTTCTCCCAAATTACCACATGAATAGAAATTTTGATGAACTTCATCATGTTTATGATGTTGATTCCACATACACCAATTGTGGAAGGAACAGCTTGGGCTTTACTTCCTGGATGGCTCTTCCATCACTACTGTGATATCTGTTGATTTCTCCCTTCTCTAAAGCTTTGCAATCCCTAGCAATATCAGTTGTCTTATATTTCATAGTTGTTTCAAAATGGTACATGTTAATCTTACCTTTCACTTTGAATATATTTTTATTTTTGGCTCAGGGATCTAGTTTCACATCTATGGAACAACAATTAACTAACATAATATAGAAAAGATCATGGATGGTCTCATTGACTACAACTTCATTTATGTCTGTTTTTCTCAAAAATCTGACAAATTCTACTCCTTTTCTGCCGTTGATTCTGCTATTAGATAAATCTGACTATTCTTCCTGCTCTACCATACATTCTTTAAGACCAGAACCAACCTCTCTGTTGGCCATACAGAATTCAACATGCTGGTGCTGGAATTTCTATAACTAAATCATTGTGCTTGCCATTATTTTTTCTGGATTCCCTTGGCAATTTTAGTATATTCAAGACATAGCTGCCAAAATCCTCCTCCTCCTTGGTTGTTTTTATTTTTTTATTTAAAAATATTGGCATTTCTTTTCTATCAATCTTTATATACCCTCTTGGTACTTCCCCCTTGTCTCCTTCCTTGGCCGGGTTCTTCTCCACTTTCTCTTCTTATATTCTATCCCTACTTCTCACTCAGTTTGCCCTGTGTTTCATTTGAGAAAATCCACTTTAAGACTTTATGTTGCTTATATAGAAGTTTCTCAGATAATATAAAATTTATAATATTTATGAATGACACAATGCCAAGATATTGTGTCTCTTCTTTCAAATAACATCTGAAGATGCACCTGCATGAGTGAGTTCTATATTTAAGATATTGAATAAGTACTATTCACCCATCTGTTTTCATTCTGTCTCACATTTTCCAGGACCTGTTTAAGAGTTGCATTGTGAAGTCTTTTGGACTGGGGATTGTCTGGCATAGTTCACAAACTTGCCTTTGCTCTGTATATTCATGTTTCTTTGACAAATAATAAATAATAATAATAGCCCACTGTGCATTTTTATATTCTACTCATAAATCTCTGGAAAAAGGAACATTAACAACCAGGGATTATAATAGAAACATTGAAACAAAACTAACTTTTTACCAGGTTTTACTACAGTAACATCTACTTCCATAGACCTATATTCTAGTAAATAATTACCTATTTAACTCATTTGTAAATTGTTCCTTTGCCAACACTATGTATAATATCAAATGCCTAGTGGTTTACAGGACAGGGGAAAAACAACAAGAACATTACAGCTATGTGGGGGATCAGCAAAAAGCAGCAAAATAAGAGGTTTACTCTGTTGGGTGCACAGTTTGTAAGAATTAGTCTCATAAGTAGAACTACTTGACAGAATATACGCCTGCTCTCCAGCTTCCCATTCTCCCCCCTTCCCTTCTCCCTTTGCCACTCCAGATCTTTTTTCAATAATGGAAGACTTTCTTTTTTCAATTCCAGGTGGGAAGTGTATCATTTTGCATGAGAAATCTGTTTTTCTTCTGCATATAACAAATGGTCTGATTAAAGCTGCTCTATGAAAACAGCAGTGTGTTTAATGAAGGAGGAGGGGACTACAGCCTACTGGGTGGAGAGCCTCCATATTTTTCTGCAGATGAGCCGCATTTTACCTCTGATTTTCAAATGAACACTAACATGTAATGACTGTCTTGTGTACTGCAGTGACCACTAGATGGCAGGTCCAAAAATCTGAATGGAGCCTTATAGGAGGGCAAGTCTTACAGATAAAGTAGAATGTTTCTGGCACTCAATCCAGCATTGGTTTATCACAAGCTTTTGTAGTTTGCCAAAGCATCAAGTATATAAGACAGAGTCTACATTACTACTCAGAGCTGTGATGCTGTTAGCCCTTTCCTATCTGGAGTTGTAGTACATTGGCATCAGTTAAACAACCACAAACACTAGATCTTTAGATACCCATCAGTGGACAGGCATCAAAGCTGGGTTTCATAAATGTTCACTTCTATCTTATTATCCACTGGTCTCTGCAACATCCTTCCATAATCTCAGGGGTGTAAAAAGTAGTTGCCTAACGTGCTTTTATGGAAACGAATGGAGGAGACTGTACGATTGTTTATTCAACAATGCATATTTACCAATAATTCTGCTTTGGTATTATATATGTCTAATGCCTATACTGGAGGCTGACCACACATTCATGTTAATTGTTTTAGAAAAGAGAATGATGACCTAATAGAGACCTATTATTTAATAGAAGAAAATAATTAAGCCCTATGATTGAAAGTGAAAGGAATAAATTTGGAAGAAATTCTTTGTTGTACATAGTGCAATTTTCATTTTCTTATACTGTGAAGGGAGACTCCTAGAACTAGGTCTTATGAGACTATAAAAGAAGTCATTCTTGGACCAATTATTCTGAAGATGGATTGTGTCTTTCCCTGCATACTTTTTTTTTTTTTTTTGGTTACTAGATTATCCTGGCTTTAACTATATGGATACTGAGTACTTTTATCTACCTTTTAATTAAAAACTGACCTTATGATTTTTAAAAGGAGAAAAGCATAAGCTCCAAGACAATTTATCATTCTCACTGAAGAAAATGTGTTCTAAAGTCAAATTTATTTTTATACAAAAGCTGCGACATGTATCTTGATATACATTTAAGCATCCATGCCAATTAAAATTTTATAACAATGAAAGCAACACAAACTCAATTATAGCCATGCAACTCACTCATCACTCACCTTTTGTTTTCTTTTTTCTTTTAAAATTTAGGTGAAAGGATAACAGTAAACATGTTGATTTAAAATATCTTTGTTCTGTCTATTTGGGCATTAAATGTCTACATGAGACACCAGAAAAAGAGGGCACATACACTGGTCATCAGAATAAAAACATGGTATATTTTTCTTTAACAATAAATGTCGAGCTTATTCATACCCATAGAAGATATTTTAGATCAGCACTTACTGATTTCAGCTAGTCTGAAGGTAGAAATTAAAATAAGAAGACAAAAATAATTTATGATATAATTCCATAGTTATTTCTATACAGTTGTGGTTTAAAAAAGTGCTCAACCTTGTACTTTCGTCAGTGAAAGAGCACTGGAACAGAAACTGAGAGGCCTGGGTTCTGTCCCAATTTTGACAGCAACTAATTGTATGATCCAGAGGGTATGACTTCTCTGGGCTCCTCACCTCTGAAAGTAGGGAGTTTTGAGGTGAAAGCCTGTGATCCCATTCTTCTTTCATAAATTTAATATCCAGCTAAGTAAATTGATATGCATTACTTTTTTTTTCTGAAATAGACTAATATTTCCAGATGAGAGAACCATGCTGTTAAGAAGCCTATATTGAAAGCCTACATGCCTCCACCAACATTGTGGGCTCTACTCAAGGAAGTGAGGCTGGTTCTTTTACCATCTGCATCCCATTCTGCAATACTTTCATGCAGAATGTCCATTTTCTGCAATTGTAAATTCTAGGCAAGATGTCCTTCCTGGCCCCTAGGCAGTCACTGGTTAATTATTCAAAAGCCCTTTTAACTTTCCTCGTGGGCATGTAGCTAAATTCCCTTTCTCAACCTTCTCTGAAGATAGCTGTAGCCTTGCAACCACATTATGGCAAATGGGATGTTGGCAGAAGTGACATGCACTGGTTGCTTGAGGCCTGGCCGGTAAGAAGTTCCTGTATAATCATTAGTTTCTCTCTTTGCCAGTCTTCTACCTGGATATCACATTCAAGGTGATCCTGGAAGGTATTTGCTGAAGATGATGTAACCTCTGCCAAGCTGAATGCCTTCCCAGTCTTCACATGAGCAAAAGGGAAACTTCTATAATATTAAGTCAATGAGATTTGGGGATTTGTATGTTACAGAAGCTAATAGTACCTTAACAAAGAACTCTCCTAAATTAGAGATTAGTTCTTCTCCTAAACACTACTTGTATCTCTTTCAACATGTTTTCCACCTAGTATTGATTTCTTTACTGATATATAAGGTTTCTTAGGACAAGATATCCCCTACAGAATTCTAGTTAGTTGAGTAAATACAAAATAGAACATAGTTAGTTTGGAAATTATCAAAGGTAGTAAAAACAGTTTTTATTTAAGAAAATCTTTCTAGATTTATCATCTTGTTCTGTTTAAGTGAAGTTAAGGATAATGAGCTT
Organism: Pedetes capensis; assembly: GCA_007922755.1. Lineage (NCBI taxonomy): Eukaryota > Metazoa > Chordata > Mammalia > Rodentia > Pedetidae > Pedetes > Pedetes capensis. Next base: position 83,333 of record VMDO01004269.1, read on the forward strand.
AATTAATTTTTGGTTTGGGAATACATTGTGACAACCATAGCTCTTTAATATATTTTGTGTACTGCCTTCCTAAAAACCATGCTCTCAAAGTAAAAACTGAATATTCTGAAAAATTTACACAATACCAAATGGAAGGGTAAGTGAAGAAAAAAAACTGAGAAATATAAAAGCTAGGGGACTTAAAGGACTAGGGTTTAGCTCAGTTGGTAGAGCGCTGCTCTGCAGTCTCTGAGGTCCCGAGTTCGATTCCCAGCACCGCAAAATGGGAGAAGGATGTGGCAACCCACTCCCAAGGCAATCCCGAAACAGCCATTGAAAACCCTATGAGGGTCGCTATGAGTTGGATATCGACTTGATGGTACCTAACAACAACAACAACAACAACAACAACAACAACAACAACAAGGGGACTTAAAAATATTCTTGGTTACACTGGGCTTCTACCACCACTGCCACCTATGAAGTTATATCTATAAACTATTATCTGAAATAAATCCATGCACTTTTGTAACTTTCCTCTATGTCAGTATTGACCTGTTCTGAGCCAAATCTTGGACATTTCCAGCTTTATTTTTAGTTGTGTTTACCACGGCCCCTCCCTGAAATACTTCACCCTTGGTGTCCTTAACAATATTGGCCTGACTTTCCTACTCCCTATCTCTTCTGTCCTCTCTCATCTTTTCTGTGACTCCTCTTTCTTGTCCACTTTTCAGGTAATGGAATTTCCTAATATTTTACTATTCTAACCTTGGATTTTTTTTTCCCTCAAATTTCCCTCCCTCCCTCCTTTCCTTCCCTTCCCTCTTCTCTCCTTCCTTCCTTCCTTCCTTCCTTCCTTCCTTCCTTCCTTCCCTTTTTTGCAGTACTAGGGTTGGAACCAAGACCTCATGCATGCTAGGCAAGTGCTCTACCACTGAGCTGCACTCCTAACCCCTTTTTTATTTTTAATTCTGAGACAAGATCTTGCTAAATTGCACAGGCTGCCTCTGGCCTTGAACTGGCCTCTTGAGTCCATGAGGTTACAGGGGTGCATCAAGGTGTCGGCTACAATTTGGGTCATCATATCCAGTCTTAAAGCTTCAATCTACTTTAGACTCAGAAATAACTCCTGACTCTCAATCTCCAGCCCAGTTCTTAACTCTAGAGCTTCAAATCTGTATTACCTATTGTACCTGCATATTTTAGGAAAACCTAAGCAAATGCTGCTTTTGTTAAGTGCCATCGCGTGGTATCTGACTCATAGCAACCTCCCTGACACTGTGCCATGCCTAGCACTACTGTCAGTGCTTTTCAGCTATTCTTAGGGTTTTCAATGGCAGACTGTTTCGAGAATGGTTTGCCAGGTCCTTCTCCCTATCCTGTAGCGCCTGGTATTCCCAAGCGGTTTCCCATCTGAGGACTAACCAGGCTGACCCTGCTTAGCTTCAAAGATCAGGCAGGATTGGATGCCAGGGTGCTATGGCTACAAACCACTTTAAAAACATGTCCCAAACCCTTCCATGGCAAGTCTCTTCTTCCCCGTGTTCCTTTTCTTAGTGAATTACATCAACTTAGAAGTATTATACTCTCCTTTTTCTCTTTTGTATCCTTTATCTAAATTAGCAATTAAATTATAAATCTTAAGAAATTTTATAGTCCTTTTGAGATTTTTAGTCTAAACTTGAGGTCTAGATAATCAAAGGTAGATTAAATAGAGTTTTTTTTTTTTTTAACTCAATGTCAGGGACATACCACTAGGAATTTCTTCACAGAAACATAAAAAACAAGGTAAGAAGTACAGAGTAAATAAATAAATAAATAAATAAATGATTTTCATACCCTTCTATGATACCAGAGTCCCATTCTAAGCCTGCAGTGAACCATGAGAGCTGTTCTGCAAAGGAACCTTCTTGCATTCTATTTCTCACAACTGGGGCTGCTTTGAAACAAAAAAGACTCAATGGGGAGGAAGGGTTTTTGCAGAGATGAGAGGAGCTTTTGCTCTCTGAGGATACCTCTGCAAAGGAAAGTATTTGGTAACCTCTGCAAAAGAAAAGTGTTTAAAATGTCCTTACTGGTTAAATCTCCAGAAACTCCAGGCTTGTAGTTTTTAATCAATTCTGGATATAATAATATGGGCCTGCATTTATTTTAAATGTTATATTTTTCCTTGACATACAAATGAGATTCCCCCTTATCTAATCAGTTGCTTTGATTTCTTGGCTCTAAAATTCATTCTTCAATGTTTTCCACAGTTCTTCAATATTAATAATAACTTCCTGTACCAACTGTGGTCCTTTTTCTTTCCCCAGTGTGATATATACATCACCTATTACATAAACATTCTTTTTTGCCTCTTCCTTTTGCACTACAAGCTCTAACATCTTAAATTTTCATTTGACATACTGCTTACCTAAATTATTTCATATGTGTTCCCATCCATGGAAATTCATTTTTGTGCGACATAAATCCCTACCCTATTCTATTTCACAGTAATAAAACTTTATACTGAATTGCCAAAGAGATAGGTAACCAACCACGCAGTTTAAATTAAGTGTAAGATACACATGTTTGAATATTCCCTCTGTCTAAGATGTGTAAAGACAGGTTCTGTTTGTGTCTGAGCATTCTGTCATCTTACTCAAACTGTTAGAGTTAAACCACCTAAGAACAGTTTTCTCACTTTGAGTCAAAGTAACTTCTGCTCTGCAAAAAAAGGCACAGTTATGAAATAATATGTGTGTTTAAAAAATGTCTTATAAATAATGATTACAGTTACGTTCAGTCTGTGAAAGAAGTAGCTCCATGACTTGAGCACATGCAAGTGAGATTAAACCTCATGTGGGCTGGGTATCTTCATTGATTGTTGTCCCTCAATACCTTCAATGGTTTCTAGTCCTTGTCCAAGTTAACCTTTGCTAGTTGTTGTAGCCATGGTAAATATCCTGTTTATTGGATTTTATTAGCATTTAAAATTTTGACATTTGGAAAAGCACAATCCTCCTTCGTTTTCATCCTGTCATTTTTAAATGTATAAGTGTCCAGGCTCTTTCCGATATTAAGTTTCCTTTTCCTAGCTTCAGAAGATTATAATTTTGGAAAGCCACAATTATTCTGCTAGTCTATGGCCAGAACCCATCAATTCCTATCATAAAACTTTAGTTAGAGGCATCATTTGTACAATTTAAGCATCAAAGTTCTACTTCTTCCACAGTTATTTGGCATTTTTAGTAAAATAGGTTTTGGTCTGAATCACCCATTTTTTTATTTTTTATTTTGGTGATACAATACTAATAATGTTAGATTTCATATAGCAATGTAAAGTTTTCAAAGTGCTTCCACATATAAGGGGTGATCAAAAATATGATGAATGTTTAAATTTTTAAAAATTATTACAGGAAAAGACATAAAGCCTTTAATCCACCTCCAAACATTAAAAAATTTTAAACCATATTTTTGATCACCCCTCACACAAAGCTCTTAAATGATTCTCAGCTAATGTGACATAAGTAACACTCATCTGACAAATAAAGAAACACAAGAACAGAAGGTTTTACCTCTGATCATGTATGGTAATGTACAAGGCCAAAACAAACTCCCATTCCAGTATTGTTTCACTATGCCACACCATCACTAACAATTATTACTTATTATATACTTATATATTGTGCATGTTTATTATATACTTATATATTGTGCATAATTATTGTGTGTTCCTTTTCAAGTATCCAACCATGATCCTCCATTCTGTACCATTCTAATATCATTCGTGTCATATGCTGTTCTGTCTCTGTTACACTCTGTCTAGCCATCCAGTTCCCCACAGCCCTTACTGGACTTTGAGCAGCTTCAGCACAATGATTCATGAATCTTTCTATCTGTAACCCCTACTAACATCCTACCACTTGTTTGCCAAGCTTCCTGTGCTATAAAATATTCATCTTCTCTTGCTTACAAACTGCCTTCAACTATGATTTTAAAAGACATATTATGAATACTAGTATTATCAGAGGAAGGCATTTCACCCATAAGTAGAAGAATGGGAAAATCAAGAGAGTGATTTATTTGAAAGAAGCTGGTGAGACATGGAACAAACACAGGGCCCCTGATGTTCAGGCTGTACCTATACCACCATAGTGAAATGTACAAGGACCAAACAGACTGGCTCTTGTGGGAGTCTTTATAAGCAGCATGAATAGTATTTCCACACCCCTGTGCAGGCTGCAATTGTTTAAAAGAACTGCAGCGAACTGGACATTTTGTTCCATTCTAATTTATCTGTATTCCTGTAGCCATGTCTCCACTTGTAAACACTAATCACTTCTCTAGGTGAGCTTAAGTGTCTAATTATTAAGAGCCCTCCAAATTTCTAGTGTCATCTTCAATATAGTTAGTGCCCTTTCTGTCCCATTTGCCCCCTGTGCTTGGTACTGAATCAGTATAGCAAATATCTCTAATGAAGAATCATGATACAGGGTTAAATTTACAAATTAAGTAATTCCTTTAGTTTTTATGTCAATTTATTTTATCTTTGCATCTCTACCCTCTGTTTGCTTAAAATCCATCCCACTGTGAAAGTAAAAAACAATGCTACCCTGACAATTTCAAGGGAACTACTGAACCCGAGGACATTTTTCAGATATTTTTGTTACCTGTAAGCTCCTGCATATAGCATCAGATTACCTGGCTTCCAGAAAAATAGTGGGACAATACATTAGCAGATTTAATATTAATCTTTAGAATCCCAGATTTATTTTCTGTCCAGGTTAAATGCCCTTTTGATTATTATAGCAAAAAATACAAAAAATCGATTATAGCCATTAGTGGAGGCTTAAAATATTAACTTCCATAGCTTTAACCTAGTATCTATAATTAAATACAAAAAGCTAAGCTCATGTAATGTTAAGGTTGAGTTTCTAATTGCACAAAAGTCATGAAATTTAAAATTAAGGTTTCTAGTGCTACCCTCTTATTTCTCCAACATTTCTCAAATGGTTTTCTAAAGTATATGTTTAGTTTAAATGTGCATTTAAATAATTAACAACATACATTTAATTTAAATGTGAATTCCTGGGGAAAAATCTAAAGCACAATAGATTAAGATTCAATTTGTAGATGTCTGCTTAAAGTTTAATATAACTACCTACTAGAAAAATACAATTCTTTAAATTATAATGCTCCATTTGAGTGACTACCATATTCACATTTAGGAATTTGCCCAATTCCCCTACAAATTCTTTCACCTTCACTTCTGATTACAAATGGGCCATCCTCTGGAAAAGGAAAGAACATTTTATGCAACAAATCAACCAACCAAACCAACCCAAAAAACCTGTGAATTGTAGTAGATGGGACTGTTCCTGCAACATATCACAAAAGGTATTCATGTAAAATTAATACTTAAAAGATTAACTCAGAATATGTATTTAAGGTTATAGGTACATTCCATAGGAAAAGCAAAGGCTTTAGAGATGGGTAGACAGGGATTCAAATTTTATCAATGTTACTTACTAGCCAAAGTGACTTTCAGCAAATTATTTAACCTCTCTGAATCTTTTGATCAGAGTAATAAAGCTCACTCTGTAGGGTTGTTACGAAGATTAAATGAAGTAATGTATGTACAAAGACTCTGCAAATCTGTTTTGGGGTTTGTGGTATTATATCAACTATCACCAGTAAAGAATGAATACCATAATTTAACCATCATTGGGCTCTTTCTAGGTTTTTCTGAAACACAAAATGATGGCCATTTAAAATTCATTTTATTGAAAGAAACAGACTTTTTTTTTTTTCCCATACTGGTGTCCTTAAGTTAGGCATTAGTCTAGGAGTTCTTACTGAGGGACCAGATATGTTGAACACATGACACATGGAGGTACATCAGGGAACTCTAAAGGCAGGTGAGTGAAATGAATTATTGGATATTAGGCTGCCATGACTAATATCTTCCTCAACTTTTATGAAACATTTGTGTCTAAGTAGAAAATGTGTTCGAGAAATTCTAGTCCAACATGCAATTTAAAGAGAAAGTTATGAATCACAAATATAAAGGCTTAAAGCTAAAGTTTAGCCACCTCAACCATAACTATAATAAAAATTCCTAAGTGCATCCTGGCAGGAATAAATAAAAAATGGCAAAGCCTGTTGTGGATGGACGTGCAGAGCCCAGGAAGGTAACCAAGGGAGTCAACAGCTGAGACAGGATTATCCTCATTTGGGAGGAATCCATTCTACAAAGGAATTAAAGGGGAGGGTCGGGAGGGAGAATAGAGGTTGGGGGAGGAAGGGTTTTTGCATCTGAAAGCAACTAAATTACCTTGTGGAATGAAAAGGAAAAACAAAATTTCCCCTGTCAACAATAATCTCATTTGAGGTCTAGCAGACTAGTATACAAAAGATACATGTGTTCTACCTGCTTCGTTTTTCTCCTCTGGCAGGAAGGTACACAGGCAGGGTTTAGGGGAATCAGATCCACTCAGAAAAACAATCAAATGCCCTTCCAAAGGTATAAGTACCAATGCTTCTTTTTTTTTTCTTTTCTTTTCTTTTCTTTTCTTTTCTTTTCTTTCTTTTCTTTTCTTTTTTTTTCTTTTTTTCAGTATTGGGAGGTTGAACCAGTGCCTCCTGCACACTAGACAAGTGTTCTACCACTGAGCTGCACCCTCAGCCCCCTCTCCCTTTTTTGTTTTTTATTTTGAGATAAGAACTTGCTAAATTGCACAGGCTGTCACTGGCCTCCAACTCCCAATCCTTCTGCCTGGGATTACAGTGCCTAGCTAAGTACCAGTTCTTTAACAGCATTCTTCAATACACTGAGAACATACTGCACTGTTTGAGGCACATTCACAGCCAGGATTTGTTCTTGTGAGTGCTACAATGCAACAAGGGGGTTTAAATGGAAGGGGCAAAGATACATGTAGAAACTATGAGTCACAACTGATAGCAACTTCTGAAACGACAAAATCTTCTACACGTGTTACCCAGTTAAACATACATAACCAATAATTTCTGCATTTCATTGGTTTCTTATATTAATTTGATGGTATGAATGTTGTTATGTACCGTTGAGTTGTATCCAACTCATAGCGACCCTTACAAGGTTTTCAATGGCTGATTGTTTGGGGATTGCCTTCGGAGTGGATTGCCATGTCCTTCTCCCATTTTTGCAGTGCTGGGAATCAAATCTGAGACCTTGGAGACTGCAGAGTGGTGCTCTACAAACTAAGCTAAATCCATCTTCCTTTTTTTCATTGACCCATCACTCTTCAAAAATATGATGTTCTTCTCCAGGGACTGGTCCCTCCTGACTATATGTCCAAAATATATAAGACTCAGTCTAGCCATCCTTGCTTCCAAGGTGTACTCTGGTTGCACTTCTCCTAGGATGGATCTGTTGGTTCTTTTGGTTGTTGTTGTTTGGTGCCATTGAGTCGGTATCTGACTCATAGTGACCCTCATAGAGTTTTCAATGGCTGATTGTTTCGGGATTGCCTTGGGAGTGGATTGCTAGGCCCTTCTCCCATTTTTGTGGTGCTGGGAATCAAACTCTGGACCTCAGAGACTGCAGCACAGCGCTCTACCAACTGAGCTAAATCCCAGCCTGGTTCTTTTGGTAGTCCATGGTATATTCAATATTCGTCTCTAGCACCATAATTCAAAAGCATTAATTCTCCTCACATATTCAATATCTAGCTTCCATAAGTATATGACGCAACTAAAAATACTGTGGTATGTCAGGCCCACCTTTGTCTTCAATGTGACATCTTTATTTTTCAACACTTTAAAGAGGTCTATTGCAACAGCTTTCTCCAATGCAATGCATCTTTTGATTTCTTGACTGCTGCTTCTGGGGGTGTTGATTATAGAACTGAGTAAAACAAAACCTTGGACAACCTCAATCTTTTCTCTGTTTATTATGAAATTGCTTACTGACCCACTTGTAAGGATTTTTGTTTTCTTGATGTTGAGGTGCAGTCCATACCGAAGGCTGTGTTCTTTGATCTTCATCAGTAAATGTTTCAAATCCTCTTCAATTTCAGCAAGCAGAGTTGTGTCATCTGGATAATGCAAATTGTTAATGAGTTGTTCTCTAATCCTGATGCCACATTCTTCTTCATGAAGTCAGCTTCTCAGATTATTTGCTCAGCATAGAGATTGAAGAGGTACGGTGAAAGAATATAGTCCTGTCACATACCTTTCTTGACTTTAAACCAAGCAGCATTTCCTTGTTCTGTTCAAATGACTGCCTCCTGGTCATGTACAGATACCTTTGTTATTGTTGTTAGGTGCTGTTGAGGCAGGTCTGATTCCTGGTGACCCTCATAGGGTTTTCAATGGCTGATTGTTTTGGGAGTGGACTGTCACATCTTTTAATATAAGTTCTATTAGAAAATGGGTTGTTTCCAGCATTAGCTAAGAGCTTTACCCTTTCTACACTCAAAGATTTGTATTACCCAAGTTTCTTAACAACAGCATATATTTATCCAGTTTATACTTTTAAGAACAAACTAAAAGTCAGGATATCAACAGTTATTTTAAAAAACGAGGACAAAGGGTATTTTCTCAAGGAAGGAAAGAGTTCTCTTTTTATAATAACTTATCTCATGAACTTTTGAACTCTTTAAAGATTTTCAGACAAAAATTACCTTTGGGAAAAAGCATGAAAAATCTCAGAATATAGATGAATATTGTTAATTAAATCTCTCCCTTCTCACTCCAGGAAACATTAAAAAATCAAGTGACAAACAAAGGACATGTAATTAATTCAGTAGCTGCACTGAGCACCTACTATGTTTCTGACACTGTGCTAGGTAGGCAGTGAACAAGAGGGTCCAGGTTTCTGCTATCACTGTACAAACAACACTCTTATCTCCTGTTAACCTTAAAAGCAGATGGAATTATGCCTAGGGATTTAGTTAAAGATGCATTAAATTCAAAACAGTGAGCATTTAAGTTTCATTTCATTAAAGACTTGTTGAAACAATACTTTATTTAAATCACATTTGTTTACGAATTACCTTCTTGCTAAAATGTCAAGTATTGCCAACTGCAGTCATTTTTGAAATTATGAAATCAATAAAGAACACAATAATTTGGGAAACAAATATATTTTATAAAAAAGGTACATTAACTAAATATAATAAAATGACTTATGTTCTTAAAAACTACATTTCCTAATATGTATAGTATCTCTCAATTCTGTACAAAAACCTAACTGTGATTCCTTCATTCAGTCTATATTTACTTAGTGCCAAAACTTGGAAGATAGTATCTCTGGGGACTAATTTCACTCTATCAATAAATTTAGAAGGATGACTATCTATTTCATGTGGTTGTCATGAAGACCTTGCCAGAAAACTAAAATGAAATGGCTCACGAAGTTGATGCAGATATTGAAATATAAGAATTCTGCTCACACTTTGTCTTTCTCCTGGATGGCATTATCCATGAACATTCGTGCATATGAAGGAGGGAAAATCTTGATTTGGGTATTTATGCTCCTGGATAAGCCAGTCAAATAGGAATATGAGTTCTTGTTCCTGGGTGCTTCTAGATGCCATAGAAGAACAGCTTACAAATTTTTCATGTAACTAAAAAGGCTGGTAGAGCCTCTAGGGTATTCAAGATAAAAAACCATTTATTCCCTCCTTAGGGTGATCTGAAAATTGCCCTTCCCAAATCTTCTTGTCTCCCACATAAACTACCATATGTATACCATTTTAGGATTTGCAAAATGCTTTCACAGGCATTATATTGTTTAGTTAGAAGGCAGCAGTATGTGGAGATTAAGAGGACTGGATCTTGTTCATTCTATTTTAGGGAAAACAAGTTGATGAAGTTCTTAGAGCTAAAGAAGAGGAAGGCAAGGAGAATAATTATTGGTAGAGAGTATTTACAGCCAGATGAAAATCTTGAATTTTAATGTAGAGCTAGAAAAGATATAATACAAAATCTTAGGCCAACACAAGAGCTGTGAGAAATGATAGGTAGAAGCAATTATTGTAGATGATTAAAAGATTATTCTGTGAAAACAGCCTGAGGAAAGGGCAGCCTATTTGTAGCAGTTTAGAAAGGAGACAAGGACTACATATTTCATGGCCACTGTGAGTCCCTGAAAGAGAAGAAAGAGGTCAACCAAAGAGACAATGTTGGAAGAGAATCAGCAGAATATAGTGACTTGTTGAATGGAAATGAATGGCAAAAGAATAAAAGACTTTAAAAATGATCCTGCTGCTGAGATCTGAAGAAAGAGTACCAAGGGCAATAATTGGAAAAGAAAATGGAAGGCTATGGTGCCAGGCACTTTGGTCAGTGGTGTTGGTGTTGTTAGGTACCATAAAGTGAGGTCTGATTCATAGGTTTTTCAATGCCCGATTGCTTCCAGATTGCTTTAGGAGTGGATTGCTGTAGGGAAAAATTGGGAGGAAATTGGCAAAAAATCCCAAACTGGGAAAATGACTTTTGAATATCTGGTTTGTAAATTAGAAATCTAGGGAAAATGAAAGTAACTTGATTGCACGTTTGTACAAAACCCTTCCTGATTGGACAATTGGACTGAAAGCTGATTGTCTCAGGCCATTCCGTGGGTGAGCTATATAAGGAGCTGTGCTGCAGCAGCTCAACCCTTTTATGCCTTTACGCCTTTTCACCCTTTTCCCTTCTTTTTTCACCCAGACCATCGGCTAAGCAAGACCTTTTTCGCCTCCCTCTCGCCTGGAGCACCGATGAGGAAACATCTTTCCTGCTCTCCCCCGGACCTTCAGTGAGGAAAGAACGCTCTCCCCTTTCCCCCCCCACGACCATCAAAAAAGAAACAACCCACTCTCCGTCTGACCACCAACGAAGCAACAGCTGTCTCCTCGTGACCACTGAGACCACCAACACAGGTGTTTGCCCCTGGAAGGCAAAAGCGCCCGAGTCTTTTCCTTTCTCCCATCTCCTCCAGTGTCCCGAGGGCCACAGGAGTCCAAGCCCCACATCTGAGGGTCCCGAGTGAATTGTGTTTAGTATCTGTGTGCACGGCGGTGCTGCCAGTTCCAATCTCCAGGCCGGACCGGAATGCGAGCGCCCCTCAGATTGCCATATCCTTCTCCCATTTTTCCCCTGCTGGGGATCAAACCCTGGGCCTCAGAGAGTGCACAATAGTGCTCTACCAACTGAGCTAAAGCCCAGCCCTTTGTCAGCGATAGAATGTTCAAATGATTAGGGGTGTGTGTGTGTGTGTGTGTGTGTGTGAGAGAGAGAGAGAGAGAGAGAGAGAGAGAGCGAGAGAGAGCGTGCACACATGTACATTCTTGTAAACTATAGACACACAGATTTAGGGGTACAGCCTCGTTTGCTCTAATGTTATATAATGGCTTGCGATCTTTTATTAAACTTACCAATTCTTTATTGAACAAGCATTTAATAAGTGTCTATGTGTAACAACAAGAATGTGTATGGTGTACAATAAGACTATATACAATGTTTACAATTGTTAGGTGCTGTTCAGTTGGTGTCCAACTCATAGCGACCCTATGTACAACAGGCGAAATATTACTGTCAGTGCTTCTCTGCTATTCATAGGGTTTTCAATGGCTGATTGTTTTTTGGGAGTGGGTTGCCAGATCCTTCTCCAAAGTGTACAGTACCTGGTATTCCCAGGTGGTCTCCCATCTAAGTACTAACCAGGCCTGGCCCTGCTTAGCTTCTGAGATCTGACAGGATGGGGCACCACAGTGGTACAGCTGCAGGCAATGTTTACAGTAAGAAGACATAAAAAGTTCTATCACTGAATGGAAAATAGTTTAAATATTTGGTTATATTATTTACAGGATAAATTTTCATTTTTATGTTAATTTTCTGTTACTTGTAATTCTTAGGCCCCTGACATAGTAATGCTTTCATTAGCTATAGATGCACCATCTCAACACAATTTAAAATCAAACTAATTGTCTTAGTGTAGATGAATATTTTTTTTTTCCTAAAATAGCATCCATGTATTTAGATGGAGCCAGTGAATAAGATGTCTTTGGGTTATAGTGCATTTCTACTCAGATCAGTCTTGATTGATGACTACATCGTTCCCTGAGAGGGATATATGTGTATGTGCATATTCTATGCCTCACTCAGATTTTGGCCTTATGGCCATGATATCAGAATCATAATCACCTATACTGTGGATGCCTTCTTGTTTGTGAGTGAGGGAAGATAGGAAAAAACACTTATTTTGCACAAATCACTATATAGAAGTCCAATGGCAGAGGCCTTTGATCACCCTCAGTTCAGGTACAATGAAATTCTGTGGGGAACTGACCTCTACAGTCATCTCACTGCCCCCATACCACTTATATCGGAGGAACTGATGAGACCAAGATCAATCAGTCTCACAATTAAGTATATCTATAAGTACATCAAAAACATTCCAAGTTTTAAAAATATGGCGAGGACATTTCTTTAACATTAATATAAAGCAAAGAGAGTATAGAAAATGCATGTAGTCATATCATTTCTTCATCATTTTTAAGAACTAAAAATCTACTTTGACAAAAACTTGTCATGGATTAGAAAATAACTCCTTCAGAGTTGTTAAAGAAAAAAAAAAAGACCCAAAGAAATAGACAAACACTGGAAAGCCTCTTATTATACTAAGGTATTGTTCTATTTATTTTTGGCCTTTGGCTACTGAGAAAATATGAAAGATGACAATTCTATAGCTATTCTATGTAATGGCAGATGTTCCTCCTAATTCAAGGAAACAAAATCCTTTTACAACATTTCACTAAACATCTATTCAGCTAAGTAGTAGTTTTTGTGCTCATTTTAGATAGTCTCATTTACCTGTCCTTATACCTTTAGATGAGATCTTTTTTAAAGCAGGACCCCTTGTATGTTAGGTATGATTCTATACTCTCTGTAAGATGGATTCAGTGTTAATTTTGTAGTGCACGACTCAGAGTAGGACAATTATATACAGTAATTTTCCTATCAGTTCTGTATTTCTACTTCCTTTCCTGAGATATTATCAAATTAATGGCAAAATTTTGTTCAATGTTCAATGTATATCTTCACTGTTAATTTTTTTCGGCATGACACTATTACTGGGACCATAATGGCAAATCGTAACTTCAATCTATGCAGTACAATACATTCTCTACTATAGCTTCATCATCTTTTTGTAAACAGAAATGTGGCTTTCACAAAGCATTTTCCACCAAGCTATACAAGTGCTAACATTACCCTATGTAGGACATAAATAACATAAATAACTCTTCTGAGCCATTATCATTTCTCCAATCATCATACTAGAAATATTGTTTCCTAGAAAGCTGTGGACAGGATTGATTTTGCAACAGGTTACAAGCTGACTTCTTTAAAAAACTTTTAACTGATGTTATTAGATATTTGGGGAACCTATCAGTTAAGAGCCTGCAGCTGTAGCCCTGTAGCATCTGATCCCATCAGATCTCAGAAGCTAAGCAAGGTTGGGCCTGGTTAGTACTTGGATGGGAGACTGTCAGGGAACACCAGGTACTGTAGGATTGGGAGACGGACCAGCCAACCCACTCCCAAAAAATCAATCTGCCATTGAAAACCCTATGAACAGCAGAGAAGCACTGACAATAGTGTTTTGCCTGTTGTACATAGGGTCACTATGAGTTGGATATTGACTTGATAGTACCTAACAACATCAGTTAAGAAGTACATTTTATACCTGATATTGTCCTTGTTTGAACAACTTCCTCAAACTATCCCATTTATGCTATTTTGCCTTTGTTGCTACGCCTACTCAACTTTCTTCCCAGAAAATTTTCTTTCTAGATATATATAATTTGATCTTCTTTAATTCTTTTTTCCCTGTTTTGCCATACTGGGTCCTATTTTTCTTATGGAATTAAAATATTTCCTTAGTACATTACTGTTCAGTGGTCAGTTGTATTAACATCACTTCTTCCACAGTCTGCTTGATGACTTGCATAGAGTGTAGACATTACCAAACTGATCCATAGTCACTGTGAATAGGTTAAAGTCAAAATTGCAAGCTTATTTGACTACAGGTTTGAGTAAACACAATGCCAGACAAGGCTTCCATTCTTTAATGTCATCTCTCTTCACTTAGGGAGGAAGCCTCCAAGATGGTAAATCAGTAAGTGTGTTCTAGTTTTCTAAGTAATGGTTTTTTGCTGGTAGTGGTTGTGTGTGTAGGGTATTGTCTTTAAATACTTCATCTGCCCAATAGGAAGAAAGTTATAATCTCTTATTTTCTGGTCTCTTTCTTATTCATTTTCTTTCAGTTTGAGAATTTTTCCTACTTTAAAAAATCATAAGTTATGAATTATCTTTTGAAAACATACAGCCTAAAATAACTTTTTAAAGAGGATCTGAAGTAGAGGATGTCTAAGCATCTGAAACAAAGAGGGTTATAAACTCTCAAAGGTTAAAAATTATTTTGATTTTATTCTTCCTAATTTTGAATAAAATGATACTTTTATTTATCAGTCTACCATTCTGTAAGAAATATGGGAAATTGTGAAAAGCACTTCCTGTTCACAATGAAAGAGATCCAATTTGAGAAACAATATTTATTGAGTACCTACTGTGTCCTACTTCACAGCATCAAAATCCTTACATTTAAAGAATTCACACCTAATAGAGGAATTTGACAAAGTTACAGTTATGCGGATTAAGCACTAAACTTCATATAGGAAGTACACAAAATTTTGTTGGGGGATGTTTATAGGAGAAACAAACGTTTTTCATTGCACAGGAGAGGTGAAGAGAAGCAAGCAAGAAGGCATTCATAATGGTAGTGGCATGGGACAGGTCTTCAAGGGTAGATAACTTTTGGCAGATGGAAATGAAAATGAAGATGTATATAAGCAACCAAATTAAGAAAAGAGTGTTGATCAAAGTGAGATATTTGGGAAAAAATGCTTTCTATGGAAACCATGGTTAATATTTCACTTTCTATTCTTGAAAATTATAGGTGAAGTTGCCACTTATCATATGGTAATCAATAATAAATATTCTCCTCATCTATAAGGCACAATACTCTTGAAGTCAGAAAAATGTAAGCAGGTGTGAGGCTACGAATAGATGTGCCCTGATTGTAACAAACATATTTCTGTAAGCTTGTCAATATGGGCCTCAAAGAAAGAAAGCTAACACACATTTTATTGTTTAGGAGCTCTTTTAATTCTGGAGATTCTAGATATGCAGGTATCTGCTCACTATCATAAGCCTAACCATATTTCATTATTTTGTCTCCTTCTAAAGTTCTCTGGCAATGGTCAGCAGGGAGATGACATAAAGGGTTATGAAATCTAGTCCAATATGAACATGAAATCAAGGATAATGATACCTTTTAGAACTTTTTATTTGATTTTTCCTGTTTTTTTTACCACCCACTCACTAATAAAATTCTATTTCAGAGCAATTAAATAATAGATACCTTACAAAGACTCAGTAAATGTTTCTATGGCCTGTCTTCAAACAGCCTCAAATTAATGGGGCAATGGTAAAGTCAAAAGATCTTTTTCTCTAACACGGATTTCTGAACAATATAATTATGGTTCACTCCATGGTTATGAGCTTTGGGAGGTCCCCACAGAAATTCTGCAACAGATAGGGCAATTGGCTTCTATACCAGGCACTTTGATCCATGTTTGTTATCATGTTTTTTTTTAAAGCCTTGTGTTTGATAGATTAAGATGAAGCTAGACAAGAAAGCAAGGTATTTATACATGGTCTCTATTTGCTCATTCATGATCAAGGTAGAAGCTTAAGATATGTGATGCACATAAAGTAATGATTATTACTTTGTGTGCCATTTTTGCCTTTAGAATTGTTTTCAACCACCTTATTTTATATAAATACACAAAAATGAGTCTAAGGTGGACAACTGATGATGGCTAACTCCAAGATCCTCCACATAGCTTCACAAACTTATCTTCTTTCCACATGTACATCTACCTCCTGGGACAGTTATATGGTGTTTTGTCATGAGAGCATCTGGGAATAATCCCTTATGTTGAATTAGGCCTTTAGACTTGAAAGACAATCCAATGTAAGTCTTTACCATAAGATGGGTAAAGCAAATGATATGAGTAACATGTAAGGGACTTTAAGAACTCCACCACTTTGCTTCTGTATAAATGTATGAGATGGTAATAAAGTATTAATAAGCATTTCCTGAGCATAGTAGCTCAAATTACAGCAATTTCTGGCATGTGTTTTATTTTGTAGGAAAAATATAATAAGCTAAAATATAAGCTACATTCTACTTCTCCAAGTATCTCTTCTTACTATCATTCTTCTTAAAATATTTTGTTGGGGCTAGGGTTTAGCTCAGTTGGTAGAGTGCTGCTCTGCTCTCCCTGAGGCCCTGAGTTTGATCCCTAGCATTGTAAAAAAATGGGAGAAGGATGTGGCAATCTACTCCAGAAGCAATACTGAAACAATCAGCTATTGAAAACCCTATGAGGGTCGCTATGAATCAGTCCTGCACCTAACAAAGCATTTTGTTGATATTTAGCAAAACAGTAAAAAAATCAGGATTTTGTGTTTTATTATATGTACATCTACTAAAAGTATTCTGGCCTTCTCTTTTCCGATGCTATGGAGATATATTATGCATACCTTTCTTAACTCAATCTCATTATTAGACTGGTCCAGTTTATATTAGTTAAAATGAACATCATATGTTCACAATATAACTTATGTGGTACATTCCTGGTATTGTAGTTTGAAAATGCATTGTTTAGGACTGAAATGACTCAAAAATAATCAGATTTTATATCTAAAGAAGCAAAATGCATACTTTTAAGGTTCTGTGACCCCATTAGCAATTACCTTTGTTCTACTGGAATTAATACAATGTGCCAGCTTAGGACTAGGTAGATGAGAAGAAGAAGGAGAACGAAACTCATTCACTCCCTTGCTAGGCTCTGCAAAATCACTTTCTGTGCTTCCACAATATGACAAATGCGTCTATCTTCCTTATTCTAGCACAAAGTCAGTAGCTCAAAAAATCTTCTACCAAAAGGTTTTTATCTTTTCCTCTAGAAACAAACAGATGAGTTTTTAATAAAGAAGATGATGTGTCTTGTAAAATTATAGTATCATACAGACCAGTTTCAAAGCACAATATTGAGGAGGTAGTCATAGCATCATATTCTCTATCTTTGCCAACCTCACAGATTTGAGAATGGGGGTGGGGAGTTTGTTTATCCCTTTTGGTTAGAAAGCCTTTCCAGATGAAGTCACCGTTTTCATTACTCTGTTTCTTCCTCTCATGAGACTATCTTTCTAGAGTTGACCAAGGATCACTTCAGTGAATTATTGAAGGCAAGGGATGCCTGAAATGATTAAAAGAAAACAAAGCTTTCCCATAGCACTTGCCTTCTCTCTATAAGTGATTTATAATCCCCTTCCTATCTTACTGCCATGAGGGCAATTTGTGGGAAAAACAGATTTCTGGGAGTGAAATCCCACTGCATAGCCAGAGCTAGATTTTGAAGGGCATATCTTCAATATCCTCATTTCAGAATTAGTCTCTGCTCAGAATAGTACCTTGAGCAACACCAGCACCCCTCATCTTCAAAGTAAGACTGAAAGTTATTTCCTCATTGATGGAATATATGAAGAAGAAGAAAGATGGTGATAAAAGAGGTTCTGCTTATACAAGGTGATACATATAAATAAATACCAAATTCTCCTGCTATTTCTCTCATAGTTTGTACATGAGATCTATATTTGATCTTCTGCTCTGCCGTTTCTATCACTGGATGACCCCCATATTTAATCTGGACAGACAGCTAGTTTGTTTATATAGAAATTAAATTGCCTCATATGCCAGTAGACCTCTGTATCTTTTTAATACTCCAATAACTGTTTCAAGTAGGAAGAGCTACAAAGAACCTTACTGAAGGACATGGAATTCACACATGCCAAAGTAATCAGTGCACGTGTAAATTAGAAACTAATCATCACTTCCTTTCTGGATATAGTGGCAGCTTTACTTCAGAGTTTATGTTGAAATATACATTCTTATGAAATATTTTTCACTGTAGTCAGCATCAATTTAGGAGTATCAAATACTGACTCCCAGTTCCAGCTCACAAGAAAACCAGAGAGAAGGAAGAGCAGAAAAGGGGAATTGACAAAGGCCTGGATTTTCTCACACTTTAAGAAGCTAATTGTATTTGTAAATTCTTGCTTAAAAAGCTGACAATTATCAGATCTGCTGCTGCAAGGCTATTCCTGGGTTTCTTCATCTTATATTTTTCCCTAAAGTCGCTCAAAGAACTACAGGGCTTCCAGAGATGAAAATGAACTTGACAATCATGTTGCAACGGATCCTTTAATTCATTGCAGATGGTGCAAATGGCATGTTTACTGGCTGGCAGGTAATGAGTCCTATTGTAGATAATGGTGATGGACAGACTCTCACGCCTGTTGACATCCTCCTATCTCAGCAGCTATGTATGACTATCACCAATTGCTTTGCAGCACATATAATATCATATTGGGATGCAAAATCCAGCCCATTTCCTCCATAGGAATAACAACTAGTACATTTGGATCTTGCTAGCTTACATGTGAGTCTCCCTGACTCCATCTTCCCTATCCACACTAAGATGTGTGTCCTGCTCTAAAAAGTGTCTAGTATGTCCTGCTCTAAAAAGATAATGTAATCTGTTTAAACATCCAAACACTTCTCTTCCCAGGTACCACCATTCATCACAACTGTCAGTGCTTCTGTAGAAGAGTAATGACCCTCAGGCATGGGATAATGCTCCATAGGGGACTTATGAATGCCACTGCCAAGCACAGAAATTGATCCGTTTTCAGTGGGGCGGGGAGGAGCATCATGAAAGACCTGCACTTACTCACTAAATTACAAGTGGCTGTTTACCCTGTATACAATAAAGCCTAGGTTAGGGAGCCACAGACCCTGCTGACTTCAATTGTCCCAAACTCATGAGCATTAGATTTGGACCTGTCAGTGAGAAGGATTTAAACAGCTTGAAACTGGAAGTTGGATAAAAGTCATTCAAAACTGCACTGGAAGATAATATAGGTATTGCTGCCTTCTACCCCTTTTTCTTCTTTTTTAAAAAAATTCTATCAATGGAAGGTAACAACATCCCATATCCAATATAAATACTTTTAAAGACACTCAGAATAAGCATGCTAGTACAAAGGTAGCTGCTTGTTTCTTTCCTATGGGTTTTTCTTCATCTCCAGATTTGTTCACACACAATTTCTACATGGTAGAATAAGAAATAGAAAGTTGTGTGGTATGAACTCATGACTTTCAAGTATCTCCCAAAAGGTCTATTTCCTTGTCTAACCAATATTTTAAGGCCTTCCCCTCTTCCCAGTCTCATCTAATTTACTGCTAAATCTCCTTACATGATAGGATTCCTTGCACTGTGGACTGTTCATATCTTACTAAATTCTTTGTCATTATGTTTCACCCAAAACTTCATCCTGTCCTTTTTAGTTCCTAAAGCAATGTGTATCTTCAGGGCTTTTAAATTCTAGAAGGGGCACCATATTTTCATATTTCTGCAATGTTATTTTCTAATGTACCTGTGATGTTTAATTTTGATTCCATCTTTTTTTTTTTTTGCCAATTACCTTGACAGCATTAAAACATTTAATGATTATAGCTTAGTTTTTAGTACATAACTTTTGGAAGTTTTACTTTCTATTTCATCATAATGTTTTTTTTTTTCCACATTTGTCTCTTTTAAGGGGGCCAAGTAGAGACAGCCCAAACTGAAGAGAAAAAGTACAAGGTACCCGTCAGGACGCAGCACCCACACTAAGCCACAAATGTCAGCTGATCTTGCTGTGGAAACTGCTTTCCAACCTATATGAATTGAATGGTTCAACATAAATAAGTGAAGGAAATCAAATCTTTTACAATGATTTATTCCATTTTAAGAAAATTTGCTAAATAATGGATTGTTGTTGTTGTTGGGTGCTGTCGAGTCGGTATCCGACTCATAGCCACCCTCATAGGGTTTTCAATGGCTGACTGTTTCGGGATTGCCTTGGGAGTGGATTGCCAGGTCCTTCTCCCATGTTTGCGGTGCTGGGAATTGAACTTGGGACCTCAGACACTGCAGCGCAGCGCTCTACCAACTGAGCTAAATCCCAGCCCAAATAACGGATAACCCTTATGAAATCATTACAATTAGGAGAGTCTTTTCCACTTAAGAAGTCTGTTCCCTTGTCAATTCAGGGTTATATCCAATTTAACTATACTTTTAATATTTGTAATATTCTGATTAGTAATATCTCTAATGATGGGACTTGGACATACTGGGAAGAGAAATTTATAATTAGATATATTTTAATAATTAATGAAAAATATCAAAAAGATAATGAAATTAGAAGCTCTTAGTATACTACTTGGAGAAAGAAATGATTTTGAGAATTAGGAATGTTCTAGGAGACAATGAGAAAAATCAGATAGTAAACTGAGCAATATGACCTTTGATGTAAAGTGTGAGCTAGAAATGTCAATCCAGTTCAGGACTGGATACAAAGGGACACTGTGTCTCTGAGTGGAGAGGTATTAAGTTATCTGGTTACCTTCTCTGAAAGAATGCATTATGGTTTAGATATTTTTATTGCCTGAAAGATGTAGACAAATCAGGGGACCATAACAACCCGTTATACTAGGAGTTAGCAGATGAGCTGGTGTGAATTTTACTGGTTGTTAGGAATTCTGTATTCTCTTTTCAACTCTGATATGACTTCACATGGGAACAGTCCTCCTTGAAATTTAGATAGGAAAATTTATATTCTGTTCCCCAGACGAAGGGCAGTTTGGGAACTGAAGGAAGAGGAAGTACTTAAAATAGTACAAGGACCTGGAGTAGCCAGAGGATAGGAAATTCTATCATAGGATTTTTCAACTTACATAAAAAAAAAAAAAAACCAAACCCAACTATAACCAGCTGTTAAGCCTTCATTTACATTAAGCTCAATGCATTGTGTATTTGCAATATATTTTTCATACATAGTACTGAACTGTCTTTGGCTCACAAAATAAGGATATTCCATGCTACTATACTGTTATAGGGAGAAGGACCTGGCAACCCACTCCCAAATATCAATCTGCCATTGAAAACCCTATGAACAGCAGAGAAGCACTGACAATAGTATTTCGCCTATTGTATGTAGGGGCGCTATGATTGTATACTGACTCTATGGCACCTAACAACAACAACATAATGTTATATTTACATTTCCCTGGAAATATAATTTGCAAGGTTATTCTAGGAATTCTGATGATGAAACTGAACATCACTTTATGTCAGTTACCTTTAACTCTAAAGCAGTTTCTCATGTCTTCATATTAAACCTGGAGCTATAACCTGCAGTCTCAGGAATGTTCCTTTGGAAAACCCTCCCACATTTTACATTCTGAATGACTGTCTAGATGAATTTTCATACATAATTGCATACTTTGCCACCTTGGCATATTTATGAATATCACTGAGAAACATCTAAGGTAATTTTTAGTTTATTAGTGACAATAAGTTACAAAGTAATATTAGTGAAATGACAGCATAAAATAATACTAGTGAAAACTAAGTTTATAAGCTGATAATAAGTCACTATTTTCACACAAGCTATTATTACTCGATGCCATTTATTAAATAAAGTATCTCAGTTGGTTGACAAAGAATAATTAAACTAAGTTTCTTTCAAGCAACAATAGAAACTCACTAAATTCACAAAATATTGCACTAATACCTATCTCCAGCCCTCATCTTTGAATTCCTTTGGGAAAATGTTTATAAACATAACAGAATTTCTTCCTTTCCTGATGTTTATTCAAGGTACATTGCATATTCCCACCATTCACTATAGCAATTGTCTCTGTGGACTACTTTGAGGAGTAGATGGTGGTGAAGGAGCAGGATATTAAATCTATATTTTAAAAAGGCAGAATAATAATCTACATGATGTGTGATCTTAGACAGTTTTCAAGGAAACAGGGGAGGCAGATTTGTCATGAACTTCAGTAAAATGGGTCCATAGTCCCAATAACTCATTTGCCTTTAAGGTTACTGGTTCCTGGTGACTTTCACAGTTACTTTAACAATGTTCCAACCTCCTTCCAAATAATACTGCTTCTTGCAAGCATCACAAGATTGTGCTCATATTTCCTTTGCCTCTTCCTTTCAGGAAAAATGTTCTAAGGCCAAGACACAAGCCTTTACATGACCAAAGGCATAGCAGATGCTGTACTTCATAAATCAGTGTCTTTCTTGGCTGTTCAACAAGACTCTTCAAATTCTCCATGAAGCAATATATTGCACTGACCTGAGATGACTTGCTGTGTCCAGCTTTAGACTTTTTAAACTATTAGTTGTGACTGATTCCCTTTTGCTCCTCTATATCCTAGTCTCTATACAGCAACTACAATGATTTTTTAAAATGTGAAACCAGATCCTACTACATAAATAAATCTTCCATGGTTTCCCATTACAACTAGCATAAAATTCAAACTTCTCTCCATTGACACTGCTTCCTTATTCTTTTCTGACCACACCTCCAACATACTTCCCTTCATTCACTGGTCTTTCATAATTCTCATGCCTAGCTCATTTGAATCTCATCTCAAGGTATTTGCAGTTGCTATTCCTATTTTTCAAAAATAATTTTCCTATGGATTTTCATGTGGCTGATTTCTAACATCATTCATGTCTCAGCCAAATACCAGTTCCTTACATGCCTAATAGAGATCTATTAGTTACACTTTTATTTTCTTCATTTATTCCTCAGGATATATGTTTACATATTTATTAACCATTTCCCCTAACTAGAAATGTTCCATAAGGAAGGAAGACCTTGTGAGCCCTGCTCATTGTGGCATTCCTAGTTATTCGAATAGTAGGAGCTCAACAAATTAATTTGCTGAATAACTGAATAAATGAAAGACTAAATGATTTAAAAAATGACAGTAAATAAGGGAAATAACAGTGCCATTCATCCTGATGGTCTTTATGCATGTCCCCAAATGCTTTAAAAGCAAACAAGTATTTCCTAGCATATTAGCAAGAAAAGTACTAACATTTTAGTAATTAAAAGCCAGGACATCAGTGTGGTTGGTTCAAAATCGTGTGGTAAATAAGTTTTACACAATTCTGGCCTCAAATCTTGTCAGTCCAGTCAGTCCTGCAGAGTTTTTCTTAAATCACAATTGTAAACCATGGGTAATTAATCTGAGGCCCACCAATAGGCTTGAGGGGGGTCTGTGAATCTTTTGAAAAGGCATTGCATCCTCTTTTGGAGAGAGGTTCAATAATTTTCATAAGATGATCAGTAGAAACCACTTATCAAAAGAGAATAGAAATCTCTTTAAGCAATACCTGTGTAAATCAAGTTACTCTGAATTCTCCCTGAGTAGATTAGAAGTCTTCTGGCTTCTACATTTTCAGTAGATAAGGAATGCCTTTGAATATCCCAGCCCTTGATGAGTAACTAACTTTGAGGTTGCTGCCTTATAGTTTGGCTAGCCTTTCTTAGAGCTCATAGGAAGAAAGATGTCTTGTCCAAAGAAGAAGATAAGAGGAGGGTGGTATCTTTCTAACTGTGTTCTTCATTAAAGGAAAGCTCACTGGACTTAGTTTGTGTTGGTAGTATTTATAACTTAATTTTAGGTATATTTCTGTAGGCTTGAAGATTAGATACTAGAAAGAAAAACTACTAGGCACTAGATAGATAATATGAAAGAAAATAAGTTTCCTAATAATGATAAACAAGGAGCACTTTCCTTCATAAGATTTATATTGAGTCTGTTACTTTCTAGTGGATGATGATGATGATCACAACACAGAGATGGCAATGAACATTTCCTGATGGCTCATTATGTGCTAGGTCTCTTTCGAAGCACTTTAGGTTTATTATTTCATTTTCTCATTCTAGCAACTGTGTCCATGAAGTAAGTATTGTTATATCTCTGTTTGAGATGAGGGAAGTGAGGTACAGGGAGGTTATTTACTTGCTAATACATGGTAATGCCTGCAGCTGTTGCACTGTGGCGTCTGATCCCTTCAGATCTCAGAAGCAGGGTCAGGCCTGGTTAGTACTTGGATGGAAGACACCTGGGAACACCAGGGGCTGTAGGCTTGGGAGAAAAACCCGGTACCCCCCCCCCAAAAAAAATCTGCCATTGAAAACTCTATGAGTAGCAGAGGAACAGTAACAATATTGTTTCGTCTGTGTATGTAGGGGTTGCTAGGAGTTGGATACCAACTCAATGGCACCTCACAAGAAGAAGAAGAAGAAGTGGTAAAACTAGGGTTTATTTCCAGAGTGATGCCAGGTTCAAACTTCCCACCATTATGCTATCCCCTCTTCCTCTGTAGTATTATATGTTCTTTTAAATAAAAAAATTCCAAGCAGCAAATTTCAAACATGGTCTTTGCATATTTGGGTGATACACCTTTTCCCCTATGACTTTCTCATGACTTTCATAATGTCACTTTTTGGACTAGCATGCAAAATACATACTGCATCCTCCAACCTGCTAAAATACTTTTGGCCAGTTGGAATTTAATCCTGTTCTTAACTTAATAGGGTGAAAGCAAAGCGTTTTATTAGCCTAATCTCTTCATGAGTCTAAAATTTATTAAACTCAGGAAAAAAATTTTTTAATCTTAGTAGTAGAATCCTCATGAACGATTTCGGAAGGTTTAAGTGAGATAACACTGGATATATTGAGCCAGATGAAATTGCTATTTTTATTTGTTAAAAATGGTTAAATGTCAGCAAAGTCCAGTGATTCAACATATGGTAAGTACTCAGATGTTAACTGCTACCATTGTTAGAGAAATTATTCATACTCTACAATCCTTCCTTCCTGCAAACACTTCCTCTCATGTGGGATGTATTGTTGGTAACTGGTGCAGGAGGGAGGGGGTTGAATTTGCCCTTGCTTTCACTGTATACTACATGTTGCTGTAGTTAGGTGCTGTTGCGTCCAGTCCAACTCATAGCGACCCTCATAGGTATACTATATAGACTTTCTTAATATGTACCATAGCAGGTCCCGCCAAATGACGCCACAAACAAAGCCTAGAAAATGGGTTTTAGAAGGTTAAATTCACAGAAGTCTATTGTTTTTCTCATACCGAGATGCATTTTTAACCAGACAACTTTTATGAAAACAGATCTCAAGTCTGTGAAGTAGGTTCATGAAGACTATTATTTTCCTATTCTTTTGTAACAAATTACTACAACTTAATGTTTTAGAAACACAAGCTTAGCCAGGTACGCTGGCACATGCCTGTGATCCCAGTGATTCTGGAAGGTAAGGCAAGAGAATCTCAAGTTTGAGGCTATAGGCAGCCTTTATAACCTTAGTGAGAGCCTGACTCAAAGAATAAAAAATGAAAAGGGCTAGGGGTACAGCTCAGTGGTAGAGCACTTGCAAAGTATGTGCAAAGCCCTGGGTTGAACTTCGAAGCATAAAAAAATAAAAAATAAAAAATAAATAAATCAAAGCAAACCAAACCAAAGAACCAAAACCAAAACCACCACCTCTACCACTACAAAAAATCCCATAAATTCCTTATAGTGCTAGAGATCAGAAGCTCTAAAATCAAGGAGTTGGCAGGGCTACGTTCTTTCTGGAGGAGACAGGGAAATCCCTCCCTTTGACTTTTTTAGCTTCTAGAGGCTTGCTGTATTCCTGGCCTCATGGCTCCTTCCTCCAACTTCAAAACCAGCAAGGAAGCATCTTCAAATCTCCCTCTCTGATCTATC
Source organism: Pedetes capensis (assembly GCA_007922755.1). NCBI lineage: Eukaryota > Metazoa > Chordata > Mammalia > Rodentia > Pedetidae > Pedetes > Pedetes capensis. The sequence continues at coordinate 109,088 of VMDO01004269.1, forward strand.
TTTCCATTCTCATATCTCTTTCTCAGACTCTGACCCTTTTGCCTCCTTTCCTTAAAAAGGACCCATGTGATTATACAAAGTCTACCCAGATAAGCCAGGACAACTTTCAAATGTCAAAAGTCCTTAACCACATCTGCAAAATTCCTTTGCCATGTAAGGAAGCATATTCACAGGTTCTGTGGATTAGGATGAGGGATTCTATGAGGGCCATTATTCTCTCTACTAAAGGGACCAGAATATTCTAGGGCCCAATTCTCAAATAGCAAACAATATAGTACTGTATCATTTCATTAAATCTCATATCATCGTAAGCTGCATAGATATTTTTACATATGTACTATCATAGAATTTAAGGAAATAATAATGTACAACTCTCCGGGTTCTCTTTTGGCACAAGTGTATAGAAGTCATAGCATTAGCTTTGTTGGTACAGTCTTACTTTACCCATTTACCTAGTTTGAGTTAATCCTATTTATATTTTAACTTATCCTTTTTGCAGAATTCATACTGCTTTTCCCAGCCAAAGAATTATTAATATGGTAAGTGCTTTCAGCTCTTCGTTCTACTAACTCTCGGAGTAAAAGGCATATGTTTTTAGCTGAGAACCAACCAGGACAGTCTCATCTCACCACATCGCTCTTGAGCCCTTCCTTCAGGCACTGTTTAGGCCCTGTCTAAATAAGCTAACCAACCTCTGCAGGTGCTAACAAGAATAACCATACCAAGAGAAATTCCTTCCCTTAGCTCCCGGCCTGGGTAAACTCAAGGCAAATGAGTTTCTTCTATCACCTAAAATATCAGCTTCTGACCTATATCTCCCCTGCTCATTGTTTCCAGTGAACACCAGCCCTGAAACATTTATGCTTTATCAGCACAGGCCCATCGTGACGGCATAACATCCTTGTCCTGCTGGAAACTATTCAGCATCCAGAGGACCATCTTTATGCTGATAACACTAAAATATAAAATAATGCCAACAGCTGGTGCTACAAATGGCTTTTAAAAACGATGTTCATTCACTAAAATTCCTCTTGCTACTTTTGACATGAAACACGCAGTCTCTAATTATTCTGATCAAGACGGTGAAATACAAAAACAAACTTTAATTGTGTTTAACAGATATTTAATCAGGACTCACTGAACTACAGATTAAAGCTGAAATTCATAAACCATAATTACCCGATTGTCGCAATCTTTTGGTCCACATTCTCCTTCCGTCTGGGCGTCTGGCACCTTGCCCCGAATTTCTTTTACTGTCTTCTCAGCTTCGTTACTGTTCATGTTTTCCAGCAGAGATTTAGCACAGATTACAAAATATCTGTTCTTGGCAACTTTCTTCATTAGCTTTTTTCCCCCTTGCAAAAAAGTGTGTGTGTGTGTGTGTGTGTGTATATATATATATATATATATATATATATATACACACACACAGTTTTTTTTTCCTACCAGAGTAGCTGGAGCAGGCATATCGTTTAGGGTGCTTTGATGACACAAACTAATTATACAGTTATCAAGAGATAATATGGTAGTGATAACTGGAGTTACTATAGCTATCAGGAAGGTATCATGCAGCTTCTCCAGTATACCATGCCATGGTGTCCCAGTCACCATATAATTACCTCATGTTACTAGTGCATTGTTTTATGGAAAATGCTTATCTCTCACCCTAACAATACCTTTTCTGCTACATTTGAAGAAAAAAAGTGGAATTCTAGTTCTCATTTGTACTTCTGCTCATTCTCAGTAAGATGTTGTCATGTGAATTTAAGGAAAACACCTGTCCCCTCCTGAAAATTTGCTTTTCACATGGAACAGAGTGACTGTTGTCTTTTGCTTTCTTCCACCTAGGTGAGAGAATTAGCAACAATACAGCCACTTTCTCTTTTGTTGGGGGAAAAAAAAAGCAAAGAAACAAACTAAAACCCACCATCACCACCCCTAAAAACCACCCTATTTACTTAGGATTTGTTTGGTCTGGCACTTCCCCCCCTACTCTTTCCTTTCAGATCTCAGTCACTCACATTTGTTTTTCCTAGAATTATGGTGTAAATCATTCTTAACAAGCTAGCTTGAAACTTCTCTCACTCAGTAGAAACACAAAACACCACTATAATTGAAAGATAGAACTGCAAGCTTGAAACTCTTTCTACCCAGTTCTTTTGGGTCACGCTTCAGAAGGACACATTGTGGTGTGGTAACACCTGTGTCACACAGTTCCGATAACATCACAGACCAAGGCAAGAGGATAAAGGGAAGGCACTGGTGAAAGAAGAGGTGGGTGGTTCCTTTATTCCCCCCAGAGGGGCACATGACCCAAAGAAGCAAGGACTGTAGTTGCTACCTATTTATCTCAAGTTGATGGCCTGAAGTTTGACCTCACTAGGACCTTTAGATATGACATGACACCTGAGAGTTCCAATTTAAAACAGGATGTAGTGGCTTCCTTTGTAGCACAAGTTGAAAGCTATTTCCAATTCTGCTTTTATTAGTCACCTCCCGATTTGAGAGCTACCCATTCAATTGTGCACTTAGCTCAAGTTGGGGTAAAAATCACCTCCAGATTTAGAAAAGGCCAGAAAAATTGCTACCCTGTTCTGGAGCATTGTTCTTCAATCACACAGTTCCTCTAAATACAATTGACAGCCTTTGAGATGCAAAATGCATCACTTTAATGTAGTAGAGGTCCCCTTCACTGCATTGTCAAATCTATTTAGCAGAATCTTCTTGGAATAATCTGTCCCTAGACCTGAGGATGTGCAGTGATTTTAAGCATTTTAAACTAACGATAATGGTTAGTGCTGAGAACAGATGTACCTGGCTGTGATGTGATCTATTCCAGTAGGCTTTTATGAGCTGTTCATTCCTATTGACTTCGAATTTTATGTCTCTGCTTTTGCCTGGTGTGATGGTTGCATAGGGGTGTCATGTGTGTATTTTCTTGATGTGTGATAGCTGCACAGGGGGCTGTGTGTATTTTCTCAATGCAATAGCTACACAGGGTGTTGCGTGCTAGTGTTTGCCTGGAGTTATAGCTGCACACATTATTGTGTGACTCTCCTCTTCCCTGTTTAATGCTTGCTCTCAAGGTCCTATGTGTATCTTTTTCTTAGTGCAATGGTTGCATTTGTTGCTGTGCTAATGATGGACATTTCTAGCAATTATCTATCTACAGGGTCCTAGGGAAAAAAATGGCAGTAAAATCAATAAACAGTGCTAGACAGGCCCTTGTAAACATGAAATGACACCCATGCACAAATGCCTTTTCCTACCATCACATGTTAAAATCCAAGTGGTGTTACCTTATTGGCATTGGGATAAAATTTCTATAGTTTCCCCCCTCTTTCATATATTGCAATTGTTCAAGAAAGATTGTAATTATTGCTGGATGGAGGGCTTTTATACATGAATCCACCTGAAAACATTTTTCATGACATTGTCCTACACATCACCTCTTAAACTCTACTCTGACTTGCTCTGGTGTAATAGCTAGTATTCTGAATGTGACTATGCCTTTTCTTTATTCCTGCAGTCTCATCTAGCCCTCCCCACATGCCTGCTGCATCATACACACACAAAACCCCTTCCCTTGCTTCTCTCCAGTCTGTCTGTATCCCTCCTGTGCCCACCAAATGGAACTGACAAAGGAAAGAACCAATGGGGTTAAAGTCTTTTGAAACCCCTGGAATACAGATGAGCTGGGAGGCATCTGGAAACAAAACCAGACACTTGAAATCAAAGAGACAAGTAAATTACTATCCTAATCTAGGAAGAATAACTAAAGGTGTCAGTGGGGTTCCATTGATAGCACTTGGCTCTGGGCCAGAATGCCAAGGGTTCAAACTCCACACCAGCTTTGGGCTCAGGCCCAACACTTGTTACTGCAGGGTGCAGCAGTGTGTGCAGCAGTATTAAAGGTGTCAGCCTTCTGCAGAGAGGTTAAGTCCAAGTCCTCTGGCCTGTTTGTGTTTGTGCCCTGGAAGGATGCAGAAATCCTTAGCTTCTCCTCTGGTGCCTTTCTGGATAGATAGGGCAGGTTGTGGAGGAACCAGCATCCAGCAGCAGTACTTACAATATCAGAATTATACAATTAGTTAAATTTTCCCTTTTCTAATGAGGCTGTTTAAAGGAATAAAGTATGTGCAAGATAATACAACTCTCTCCCCTCACCACTATTTTTCCCTCTTTCCCTCCCCCAAAAATGAAAAAGAAACCAAACTGGTGTCTGTCCTAAAGATTCTTCCATCAATGCAAAAAGCTAAGTTTGGAAACCTAAAACCATGTGTCTAAAAGAAAGGAAATGTTTTCATTGGAACAGCTTACATGTCTGGTACACTTGCATAAAAACTATTGCATAGCATTTTAGAGCTGAAATTGCTATAAAATGCCTAATACAGTAAGAATAATTATGAGATTTTGCACGCACAGCTGGTATACAACTAAAGTCTAAGCCACAGATTCAATGGAGCATGGGAAAACCATTTATAAAAATTCCTGGTATGCTGCTTTAACTCACCATCAACAGCCTATCAACACTTACGCTGTTCTTTAGCGGAGTAGGGAAGATATTTACCTACCAAATGCTATATTCCTTCTCTCATAGATGTCATTAGTACTTGATTTGAGGAATTCTAGTCATTATTTGGGCTGGGATTTAGCTCAGTGGGTAGAGCGCTGCGCTGCAGTCTCTGAGGTCCCGAGTTCAATTCCCAGCACCACAAAAATGGGAGAAGGGCCTGGCAATCCACTCCCAAGGCAATCCAGAAACAGTCAGCCATTGAAAACCCTATGAGGGTCGCTATGAGTTGGATACCGACTCGACGGCACCTAACAACAACAACAACAGTCATTATTTGACAGTAGCAATATAAGTTGTAACTGGGCATAAACACCATGAATGCAAGGCTTCTCCACTGAGCAAAAAGGGAATTACAAAGACCAAATGATTAAATCTACTCGTCATAACCTCCTTTTACTTAAACCTCTCCCTCCTTTTATTTATTCACTTCTTGTCTCTCCTCTACTTTTCTAAAATACAAATCCTTAGCTGACCTCCTGGGTATTCTGGACCTTCTCCGCAGTCCACCCAGCCTTGCCTTCCCTGGTAGGCACCCTGAGGACAGAACTCTTCCTTCTATTCTTCTCCAGTCAAATTATACAATTGTCCTTCATTCCCTCTGGCTCCAACTAATAATCACTTGAGAAGGAGCTAACATAATCTTTATGAGTTATTAATGGTTAATAATTATTCAAAATAATTTATTTCTTAATTTAGAAAACCTGAATTTAAGAGTCAAATAAGACTTTCTTTATTGTGGCCTTTTGTGCTATATGGAAAATGTAATAGGAGGTGAGAGGATTATAATTAGTGATGTTGCTTGATGTTCCACTGCTGAGGTTTAGTCACGGGAAGAGAAACTAGTGTGGATATACAGAAACTCGCAGTGGGCAGATGGTCATGGAACACAAAGGCAGCTTGACACATTATTAAATGAACTGGACCAGAACGAGGAAACTCAAGTTTAAGTAGCAACAAACAGCCATCAAGTGTTTTGGCATCATTCAATTTGTTCAGCTGAGAAATGAGGTCCTTGGATTAGAAACTCTCCATGGTTCCTTATAGCTCCGATCCACCATGGCTCTCTGACTGAAGGTTAGTCAGCCCTCTTGGTTTAACTACTTTCTTCAAGTAGGAATTAATGGCCCTGAATAAAGATGGCTGTTATTTCACATGGAGCCAACCTAACTAAAGAGGTATTGATACCCACAGGTAAGTTTTGAACTCTCTGCTCTGACAAGCGTGTAGTATTTTTGGCTAGCTTCTTTATGCTATGCAGATATTTTCCTAGCATTTTGTTTTGCCTCATTAATGTATTTCAACAGACATTTAATAAGCACTTTCTATAGATCATACAGGGCTGGGATTTAGCTCAGGTGGTAGAGTGCTGTTCTGCAGTCTCTGAGGCCCCAGGTTCAATTCCCAACACTGAAAAAATGGGAAAAGGACATGGCAATCCACTACTGAGGCAACCCTGAAAGAACCAGCTTTTGAAAACTGAGGGTCATTATGAGTAGACACAACTTGATAATGCTGAACACTGCCTGGGAACACTGCCTGGGAGACTGCCTGGGAACACCAGGTGCTGTAGGCTTCAGAGAAGGACCTGGCAACCCTTTCCCAAAAATCAATCCACCATTGAAAACCCTAGGAATAGCAGAGAAGCACTGACAATAGTATTTCACCTGTTGTACATAGGGTTACTAGGGGTCTGACACTGACTGGATGGCACCTAACAACAACAACATATATGATACGCAGGAGTGAACAAGGTACCATCTCTGTTTCCTAAGAGGTAAAAATGATTCTATTTCACACACACACACACACACACACACTCTCTCTCTCTCTCTCTCTTTCACACCGCCCCCCACACACATCCCTATGCATAAGCATGTATACATCTAGAACTATAATGGTATAGAAAAATAGGAGAAATTACACTTATCTGGCCCAGTCCAAAGTACTGTTTGTCTTCTACAAAATAATATGATAACAGTTTGTACTGGCAAAGTTTACTCAATTATGTACTTCAATAGTATAAAGGGTATTTATCGGCATGTATTTTGACTCGATGGGACCTAACAACAACAACAACAACAACATTTTTAAAGTAATTAATTTGCAACAAAATGAAACACTTCTGGAAGAATCTTGATAAAGTCCTAGGATAAAATTTGTGACTTATGTAAATTGCTTCTGGGAAAGTAATAATGTCAAAGAACATTTTTTCTTAGTTTTTTAGTTTTATCTCTTATTTCCTGAATTAATAATAACTGTCATTGGTTGAGTATATTAAAATGCCAGGCATTTCAAATATATTATTATATATTACAATAACTTTGTATTATAGATATCATTATCCGTACTTTATAAATGTGAAAACTGAGGCTCAGGGAGGCAAAGTAACTTGTCAATGATACTTCAGATAGTGTGCAGAGCTAGGATTTAAACTCAAGTCTGTCTTTCTTTATACCATGTAGTTTCATAACCATTTCTTGGTTCTTCAAATCGAACTTTATTTAAAAAATAAATAATATTGCTTAAATGTTTTGTTAGCAAGCAAGGACAGCACCCTTTATTCTCTTTGTTCACATATATTCATTGCATTACATGCGATTCAATGAAAAGAGAAAATGATTAAGATTTTTCTAAGGAGATCTGGCTGTCTTTTCATATTTATTTGCATTGAGATGAATAATTAATTTGGGCCCCTCAAAGTAAAAGAATAAGCTATTTGCTGTCTATTTGTTATTAATTGATCAGACATGGATAAGGTGTACTATTACAGCTATATTTGTGAGGTATGATTTATGTTGTTCTGTATGTTATTCAGTACTGTTTTTCATTTTCTTGCACTTTGGACTTTTTGTTTTGTTTTTATGAGTTTAGTCACAGTTGATTGTGTTTTGAACTTTGTAAAAATATAATAATGAAGAAATTAAAAAAAGAAAAAGAAAATATTTTCAAAATGATGTAAAAATCAAATCTACCCCTTGATAATTTGATTTGTAGGAAATGGAGAACAAAGTATTGCAAGCAGAATGCTTTTAAATACATCCTAATTACTTCAGTGTGCAAATGCATTGACTAAAGCATGCATTTAACACTTTGCACTTCAATTGTGCTTATTCATCTAAGTTCTATAGATAGCAATTCTATAAAAAACAGGAGATATGCTTCACTATAGAGAGCCATTTCACAGTTATTGGTGGGGGAACTATTGTTCTAAAGTTCAGGTTTTCCTCTCAAGTCAGCTCACTTTTGGGCTAATGCAGATCATTAGTCCAAATAATGCAAATTAACTGATAATTTGCTGTAGCCACTCAGTTTTCTCAATTAACCCTGTCTTCCCTATTTTTCTCTTCTATCCTTAGTGAGGTGGGGCAGAGGGAGGGCAACACTATTTCCCACAGCAAACCACATAATCCACAAGTGAATTCTGGGGAACGATGCTACAGGGTTGGAGAGGACTGTGATCAAGGTAGGGATGGAGTTAGGAGGCCAAGGGAGTTACTCAGAGCTTGGCCTGGAACCAGCCACACGAGAACCACCTAGGGTTAAAAAGACAGATTTCAGGGTCTCATCCCAGAGCAAACCCATTGAATGAGTATGTCTTAAGGTAGAACACAGAGATTTCCAGTTTAAACAAATTTCCCAAGTAATTCTTATGCTACTACAGCCCAAAAAGCACTAGCTTATGCACGCAGGCCCTTTGACTGCGTATCAGATGAGAGCCCTAGTTGTTTAGTCAGATATTCAGTCCCACTCATCAAGAGGCATGTGCCAGTACAACCACCTGTCTTAAGAGGCCCGGGCTCTAGTAATAATAGCCCAAGGGCTTAGTCAAGCAGCATGCAGTTTGATATGCAATACCTCATCCAATCCCCACAGTAAAGACTATCAGATAAGGAATATTATTCCCGTCATTCACATGAGAAAATTGAGATGCAGAGAGATTTAGTAACTAGTTATGAGTGTCACACTAATAACTAAAAGAGCTCTTAAGAACTGTAAGTACTTTAACTCTCCGCCTTGCCGAAAAGTATGGTCTTAAAAGATGTTTACTCCCAAAGATGCACATAATTTATTATCATCATTCTAAAAGCACTTCCTAAATGCTACCAAGATTGATTACAATGCAATGTAAGAATTGTATTCAAAGGACTTTTTCTTTTGATTATTTTGAAAATACCAAAATCATCTAAACCAAACTGCTAATCCTTCATTAGTCCATTCAATAACCAGACAGTGTGTCAGAATCTGAGCTACCAAAGTTACATTCTCTGCCTTCACTAGACTTACAGTTCTGAAAAGGGATGAGCTTGGTGCCAATGGTTCTGAGCTAGCGTGGACAGCCTGTGGAGGCCTGAGGGAGAGAGAGTGGTTCATTCTCCTGGCAGAAAGGGAAGACGATGAAGTCTGGAATTTAGTTGCTCCAACACTTTGCCATTGGCTAGTGTAAAGGAATTTATTAAAGAATATTACCATTTTACTTACACAGTTTTGTTAGAAAAGGGGCAGACTAAATTACTTGTATATGTTGTACCGATAAAACTTTATCTGGTTCATACTTTCCAACTGGGTTCTTTTTTTGGCCACATTTCTGGGTAAAGAGCCAAGTAAATTGTTATGTTTATTCATTTTTACATAGACCAGCCAGCTAAGATTCTATCCTTGAGAAGGATGCCTAATAAATTTATCAGTAGTACTTCATTCTACCCAATAAAAGTGATTCTACTGTGACATATTGACTGTGTCCTTTTCTTCATTCCCATCTATTTTAATTACTCAAAATGTTATTATTAGATTAACAAATTTTAGAGAAATGTAGAAGTTAAAGCAACTGGAAACATACAGAATGATCTAGATGGACTTCTTTGTGATAAGAGAAGATGATTTCATATTAATGTGGTTTGAGCACATTAATGATAGGAGTGACTGAAGAAAATGAGGTTTTGAAGAAAATAAGGTTATAGAATAATAAAGTGCAGGGTGATCACCTATGGCTAAGGCAGAAAGATCCAAAAAAGAAAAAGACTCATGAGAAACCATAGGCAATGCGAATAAAATGATACGGGTCAGACTGAAGAAACTGAAAATCCCTATATCACACTATTTCAGAACTGCATAAACTGGATTTAGACATGTATTTTTTCTTAAATTGAATTATTATCAAATTTGAGAAACATTATTTAGATTATTTTCTCTTTGCTTAGAACTTTTGTTTTTCTCAACATTAGAGTATTTTTCTGAGCATTGGGAAAGGTTAAGTAAAGGAAAAATAAAATATCATGTAACTCTACCATATAGAGATAACTGCTCTTCACATTTTAATGTGTTCCCTTTTATTGTAATAAAATATTTTCATTTTTATAATTTGAATATGTTAGGAATATGTTGTTTCAGTTACATTATTTCATAAGCATTTTCTGATAAAAATCTTAAAAGAGCTTTCAGAATTATATAATTTCTATATAATTCATGTGTGCAACCATAGCACCCTGGCATACAATCCCACCTGATCTGGGAAGCTAGGCAGGGTCGGCTTGGTTAGTCCTTAGATGGGATACTGCCTTGGAATATCAGGTGATGCAACCTAGGGAGATGGATTTGGCAATCCACTCCTGAAACAATATGCCATTGAAAACCCTATGAATAGCAGAGATGCACTGACAATAGTACCAGGCGTGGCACAGGCCAGGGAGTGTTTCATTCTATTGTACGTAGGGTCGATATGAGTCAGACCTGACCCGGCACCTAACAACAACAACAACACCACATAATTCATATGCAATGATATATATGGATATTTATTAATTTGCTTAGTAATTCTTCTGATTTTGAATATTTTAATTGTTTTTCTCTTCCTTTATGTCCAAATGACATTATGATCATCATTTTTGAGCATAGATCTGAGACTTTATTTACTACAGATAGATGACTAGAAGTGAAATTGTAGAGACAGAAGATGTATCTTTAAAAACAGGCATTTGATAATATAATGCCATATTACTTTACAGATAAGTCATGTTTTGACTGTTAGTAAGTTATACTTTTTCATGTTTATTACATATTCATATTTCCTCTTTAATGATGTAAAAATATTCCTTTCTGTTCTTCATACATTTTGTTTCTACTTCAGCTCTTATTGTATTCTCATAATTCAAACTCTCCTTACCTCATCCTAAACCATGGTGCTGAGTGTATGTGGTCAGTATTGCAGATTTCTTTCATAATGATCTATTTTGCACAACGATGCACAAAAGTACTTTTAAAAATAATTATTTCATCACACCAGTCCTGATGAAGCACATAATTAGCTCCCAGTTATTTATTTATTCTTTAATCAGCTAAATTCACCTGCTTTGTTCAGGGGAAAATACATCTCATTCTTGGCTATTCCTTATCAGTTCTGTTAAATATCTCAGGTTATTGTTATATGGAATCTATACACAATTAATTTGTTTTTTTTTTGTTGTTGTTTGTTTTGTTTTGCTTTGCAGTACTGAGGGGTTGAACCCCTGGTGTCACATATGCTTTAAAAGTGTTCTACCACTGAGCTGCACCTCTAGCCCATTTTTCACTTTTTATTTTCAGACAGGGTGTTGTTAAGTTATGCAGGCTGCTTCTGGCCTTGAACTTGCGATCCTCCTGCCTCATCTTCCTGAGTCACTGAGATTAGAGGTGTGCACCATTACATGCCTGGCTACAAATAAATTTATATATGTGGGGATATCTATATAAAGGCAGATATCCAGACACAATGTAAAATTCTAGAACACATACATACACACACACACAAAAAAAAAAAAAAAAAAAAGGAAAGGGCTTTACAGAGCATCAATTCAAACTCTTTACATTTATCAAGGAAAAAACTGGTCCAAAGGGTTTAATGAATTACCCATGGTCACAGAGTTAAATGTCATAGAGTTAAATGACAGAACTAGGACTAGAAGCCAAGTTTCCCTTATCTCAGGCTTTTAACTAGAAAATAACAAAAATCTTTTTTTATAATTTAAAGAATAGAAACAGCTAGGAAGACAGTTTAATTTCAGTCTGTTGTTATGTATAAAAAATTGTGAAAATCATGCCACATAGAAGACTTGAGTGTTCTTATAACACACATAATGTGTACTTCTTATAATCAATCAAATGTGTCTTTAAAATTTCCATAAAATATGTACATCAGCAAATGACCTAGTTTATGCTTTGCTTTTTTTCTTGGTATTCCATATTGTTATATTAACATGTTTTACTACAAGTATTTTTATTCAAGCATTTTGCAGACAATCATTAGTAATCGTGGTAATATCAATGAAAAATTCTATTCTCTCAGAAAATTAATATAAAGAATTTCCTTTGATTGTAGGTGGAAATTTTAAGAACTACCCTTAAAAAAAAAGAATAGGAATTATTTCAAAATGTTTTTATTTAAATAATAAACAATATGAACTATTCTGGAAGAACATGGGCTAGTAGTCATTTAATATAATACTATTATTGCTATTTAATCCACATTTCATATTCAAGAATGTCATAGTATTTGCCAGAAGAAAACTTATCAGTAGTCACTGATCTGAGAATAGAAATGGTCAAATATCTTTCTATTTGAGGGAGAGGATATAGGGCAGAAAGAACAAATGTTGAAATAGATATGAATGGGACTAAACTGAAGGGAAGGCCAATGATTGTAAAGGGATGGTTCACATAGCATGTATTTGCATAACCAAAGAATTATCAGGAAGAGTATTTATTATATTACATAGTGGTTAGCCGGTATGGTGTTACATGCTTGTAATCCCAGTGACTCAGGGGGCTGAGGTGGGAGGATCACGAATTTGAGGCCAGAGACAGCTTGCATAATTTATTAAGACCCTGACTTAAAAAGGAACAAATGGGATGGGGTGCAGCCCAGTGGTCGAGTGCCCTGAGTTCAGTACGTCATTACTATAAAAAAATTATATGGTGGTGGCCGGGCATGGTGGGGCATGCCTGTAATCCCAGCGGCTTGGGTGGCGGAGGCAGGAGGATCGCAAGTTCGAGACCAGAGGCAGTCTGCATAATTTATTGAGACCCTGTCTCAAAAAGGTAAAAGAATGGGCTGGGGGTGCAGCTCAGTGGTCCAGCACTTGCAGAGCATGCACAGGTGCAAGGCCCTAGGTTCAACCCCCATACAGGAAAAAAAGAAAAAAATTATATGGTGGTTAAGTACTTTATAAAATTCAAGTTTTGAATAAAATGCTGAGTCATTCAATAGCAAAGGAAGTCTCTAAAATGATCTCAACTATGTTGTCTTTCCTTCTGTGTGCCCATGTATACACAAAACATAGCCAGTCATGTAAGATTTAGTAAATATCATTAAGCACCTAAGTTGTGCTAGAAGGTTCTTACTACCTAAAGTGACCTAGCTTTTTTAATTATCCTCTCTACTGATGTATCAATAAAAATTTATAATGTTCTATACTTGACATGATGTGTTACAATAAAAAATAAGAAACTAGATGATAGGAGGAGATGAATAAAGGAAGAACATCTTAATTTTCTCATTTTATACAATATACAATTTTAATAATTTTAATAGGTAAAGAAAATAACCCTAAATAATTTTTTAGAAAAATAACAGTAATCATTACTAGAATAATAAACTATACTTTAAAACTTCCAAATTGTTAGATTGATGGATTGAAAGAAAATACAATCATATATCAAAAGGGAAAGAGAGTGCAAGAGGAAGAGAGGGAAACATGGAGGGAGAAAAGGAGAAAGACACTAAGCAATGTAGAAGCACAGAAAATGTAAAACATAATTTCTGAGGTAAGACTAGATATAGTTTCTATAAAATAGAGATTAATTTATTTATTAAAAATAAATACCATAAGTTAAACAACAACAAAAACCCCACAGACTCTCACCATAGAATAGTAGTTTAAGCACAAGTTTTATAGTAGAGAAAACAAGATTCAAATATTTCTGCCATATACTAGTTATAACTTTTTTCCAAAGTGCAATTTATTTAGCCTATTTGCCTCAATCTCCTACTGTATAAAATGAGAATAACTAAGAGAACTGAATAAGACAATATATGTAAATCTCAGTGCCTGGCACAATAGTCTATAACTGTAATTTGTAATATTATTTGTTGCTAAATGCTGTTTCTACAAAAAAGAGAGGTAAAACTCAAAGCAGTGTTGTCTATGACATGATTTTAACTAAAAACCTCAATATATTATAAAATGAGAAAACCAAAGAGTCAGAGTCAGATTTTAAAAGATGATTATTTATGCAAAGAAAGTAAACCAGTGAATAGTACTAAAGCCACAGGCATGCTGATAAGTGAGTCCAAAAGCACACAGAGGTGGCTGAGAGCTTTTAGGTGTAAGGATGTCAAAGCTCTGCATGAAATGGACCTTACCCTAACTTAATACATTAGCAAGAGGCTGCAAAAATTTTGGCCAATTGCTGCCTACTTACATAGAACTGCAGACTCTGGGAGGTAGGATGTTAAAGACATAGCTTTATAATCAAATACTCTTACAGAAATGAAGCTGGGCTGCCATGGAAAGATTTAGATTGAGGCTACACACTTAGGCATCCAGACAGAGCCAACTGTAAAACCACTAGTTAGGCACATGTGAATAAAGAAAAGAGAAAAGAAAACAAGAGACAAAACAAATATGCCTTATGATGAATATCAACCTGAAAGACAAAATTCTAAAATGTGCCAAGAAATCTAATGGTAAAAAAACCCCAAATCAATAATTATAACATTTATTCCAAATGAATTTGATTTTAAAGAATTCTATGATAATGACCTAACAACAAGGTATTTGAGATAGTCAGAGATAAAGTAATCCTACCTATAAAATAATTAAAAATTATTAAATAAAAACAGCAATAAAATAAGAATAGATGAATAAAGATAAAATGGTGATTAAGAATGGATGAATAAAATAAAGAATTACTCAGAAATCTTAAAAATTTTAGATATACTTGAAGAACAGCTACCACCTCCTCCTCCCCCTCCCTATGAATGCTTGGAGCTCACTAACAATTGAAAATGTTTACTTGAAGTGTTACAATGCTTGTTTAAAGTTCCTGTATAATTAAGTCTGCTCAAGTTTCAATTTCCTGCGGGGGGGGGGGGGGGGGGCTCCCTGAAGAGGAAGGGCAGTTGAAACTTAGTTTCCTTGTGCCTTCCTGCCACCCCTTAAACTGTATAAAAACCCCAAGCCCCTCTAGTTCAGGGTCGCCTTCCTTCCCTTGCTAGGGAGACTCTATGGAGGGTTGACCCCGGCGCCGGAAATAAAGCCTCACGTTTTTCGCATTGATCCGCGACTTCGTGTCTCTCTGGGGCCTCTCTCTCGAAGATCCTAATTTGGGGTCGTACATAATCACTGACAATAAAATTCAATAGGGTAATTTTCAAGGAGAGAATTAAAGGAATTGAAAGTAATTTTCTTGAGATAAAAGCAAAGTAGACTTTGAGAAAATGAAAAAGCAATTGAGATATAATAATTTGACTTGGAAAACATCCATATATATGTGTACATATATATATACACACACACATATACACATATATGTATGTATATACCTTATAAGCATTCCAGAAGAAGAAAATGACAGTAATGACAAACAATCAAGGGAAAGATAATTGCTTAGAATTTCCCAGAATTGGGGTCATCAGATTAAAAAGTATATCCTGACTTCATTATTGATAATTCCAAATAAATCCATAACTAGTCACATTCAAGAGAAACTTCAAACCACACAGAAATTCCTAAAACCCACCAGAGGAAAAAGATTACATATAAAGAGAGGGGGAAATAAGGATTTATAGCAGATTTCTCTCAAATAAAGCAAGTTGACAGAATACTAGTCACACATATAAGTGAGTGGTATCTTTAAAATGGTAAGCAAAAATACCCAGATAAATACATACAAAAACTTACTACTTAGGACCTTGAATAAAAGAATTACCAATCTAATAATAAGAAATTAAATCCATAAAGGAAGACATAGGATCCAGAATAACAGTGGACATAGTAACACTAAAATATATAAGTACATATAATTAACCACTGATTGTAAAAATAAATGATAATCATTTTTGTATATGATTAAAAACAAATAGATAAAACTAAAACTCTAATAACTATATTAACATAATTGACACTTAATAAATAGATAAAACATGCCAGCTTTTTTATATTAAGGAGAACACCAGAGATATTAAACAGTGGATTTTTTAATTAGAAAAATAGGTAATTATGTATACATATAAACATTTTAGAATGAGCACTAAAGAAACAAATAGCAACCTGTAGATTTCAAGTCCAACAGGAAAATTTAGGTATTGGATAAAGTCACAAAAGAAATTTCAAAAATGTTTTTCAATTAAAACTACTTAAAAACACACTCTAACATGATTTATTTAAATTCAGAATTAATAAAAACAAAGTAAACGTGTTTATAAAATAGAAAAAAATTTCTAAAAAATCTCATGCATTAAAAACAAATCAAAATAGTTATTGCAAAATCTTTAAAATTTAATGAAACTGCTGTCGAGTTGGGTCTGACTCATAGCGACCCTATATATAACAGAACAAAACATTCCCCGACACTGTGCCATGGCTGGCACTATTGTCAGTGCTTCTCTACTATTCATAGGATTTTCAATGGTGTATTTATTGTTGCAGAGTGGATGGCCAGGTCCTTCTCCCTAGGTTGCAGCACCTAGTATTCCTAGGCAGTCTCCCATCTAAGGACAAACCATATCAAAATATGGCATGCAGCTAAAAAGAAACTTGGAGGACTATTCAGTCTGAAATTATTTTTTTAATACTAAAAGTTACTGAAATTAAGTATTAATACAAGAATCTAGAAAAAGAAAAATGCCCTAAAACCATCTTAGAGAAGAAAGAAGAGCCAAGCATGGTGGTACACAGGAGGCCAGAGGCACAGACTTGTGTAGTTTAGTGAGACACTGTCTCAAAGTAAAAAGTAAAAAGTGGGCCAATGGTGAGGCTCAGCAGCAGAGCAGTTGCAAAACATGTGTAAGGTCTTGGGTTCAACCCACTAATACAAAAGAAGAACAAGGAGGAGGAGAAAGAGGAAGAAGAGAAGGAGGAGGAGAAAGAATAAGCCCAGTGTAGTGGTGCATGCCTTTAATCCCAGTGACCTGGGAGGCAGAGGCAGGAAGATAGCCAGTTTGAGACCAGAGGCAGTCTACATGACTTATAGAGACCTTGTCTCAAGATAAAAAAGAAAACAAAAAGTAAGAAAAAAAAAGTAGAAAGAATGAAATAATGCTGACAAAAAGGCAAAGTAACAACATAGAGTACAAAAGAAAAAAATTCATGTAAATTAGGGAAATCTGAAGCCAGTTTTTGAAAAAAGTAAATGAAACAGAAAAATGTCTAGCAATTAGTAAAAAAAGTAGAGAAAATATTCAGATAAATAATATTAGGGTTAAGAGGGGGTTAATAATTAAAAATTATATATGAAGAATATATTCTTATTATTTTCAATTTTTAATTTCTAACTACATTCCCCTTCCTGTTTGTTCTTAGGTAATCTCTACAGTATAACATGTTTCAAAATCTGATAAATTAGCCAAACTGTTACTCAACTTGTTTTATGAGGTTAGTATTATCATAACACCAAAACTCTGCAGTAACATTTTTAAAAATGAAAGTTAAAGACTAATCTCCCTATGCAAACATACCACAAAAAATATTAGGCACTTATACTTAACAGTGGATTAAAAAATACACTAGGACAAAGTAAAATTTTTTCTAAGGATATAAGAAATGCTTAGTATAAGGCAATTTATTAATATCAAATAAATATTAACATATTAATAGGATATTTTATGATTTTTTGATGTAGAAAGTATATTAGATAAATTTAACTAGTATTATGGATTAAAAATGCCCAGCAAGCTATAAATGTTGTATTGTTGTTAGGTACCATCGAGTCCAACTCATAGTGACCTGAGGTACAACAGGTGAAACAGTATTGTTAGTGCTTCTCTGCTACTCATAGGATTTTCAATGGCTGATTGCTTTTTGAGAGTGGGTTGCTGGGTCCTTCTCCCAAGGTTACAGCACCTGGTATTCCAAGGCGGTCTCCCATCTAAGTACTAAACAAGCCCAACTCTGCTTAGCTTCAGAGATCTGATGCCATAGTGGTACGGCTTTGGGCAAACTACAAATAGATAATGGGAACTTCCTTATCACATCAAAATCCCAAGCAAGCACTGTACTTCCAAAATATTTCCATTAAAATAAGAAAAAAATATTTCTAATATCACTGGTTCTATTTTGTATTACATAGAGGTTTAATAATCCATATCACAGGAAAAACAAATTGGACATTTTAGAATTGGAAATTAAGAAAGTTGTCATTATTTATTGATGATATACATGTTGTTGTTGTTAGGTGCCATTGAACTGGGTCCAACCCTCATAGCGTTTTCATTGGCTGGTTGTTTCAGGATTGCCTCGGGAACAGATTACCATGTCCTTCTCTGATTTTTGCTGTGCTGGGGATGGAACCCCCGTTCTCAGAAGAGTGTGGAGCAGCATTCTACCAACTGAGCTAACCCCAGCTCCAATAATGTACATAGTCATGTAGAAAACTTAAGAGAATTACCAATGTAGCTATTAGAAGTAATAAGAGGATTCAGCAAGGTTGCTGAATATATACCAATAATAAACAACAAACTGTGACATGTAAAACCAATCTTATACATAACAGAACAAAAATCTACGCTTTATGGGAAGAAATTTAACAAAACAGGTTCAAGGGCTTTATAGTGAAAATTATAAAATATTATTAAAGAACATGAAAGATGGTCTCAAAAAGTAGATGGATATATGAACTAGACCTAAAATTCATATTTAATAGCAGAGGAGCCAAGAGAGTTTTAAAAAGCAGTAAGTTAGAGAGATTTACTTTACCAAATAACAACAATATTATAAAGCTATGATAATTCAGGCACTATTGTACTGACACTGAGATAGAAAAAAATAGTTCATAGGTCAACATAAAGATCCAGAAAGCACATATATGTAGGTGAATGATGACATCAGAAATAATTTATTAAATGGTGCTGGGATCACTGTATTATCCATATGGAAAAAGAGTAAAATAGGGTACATGTAAGATATTGTAAACAAAAATTAATTCTAGGAAGGCGAGCAATCGAAATATAAAAGGCAAAACTCTTTTTTTAGAGAAGAACTGGGACTTATGGTACATGCCTGCAATCCCAGCACTCAGGAGGCTGAAGCAGGATGGTTATGGGTTTGAGGCTTGCATGGGCACACAGTGAGACCCTGCCTCAAAAATCAAACAACCAAACAACCAACAAAAGAAACAAAACAAAACTGTTAGAAGAAAATATAGGAAGTTTTCTTTATGTTCTAGGTAGATTTCTTAAATGACATAAAAGCAGAAACTGTAAAGGAAAATGTCAATAAGCTTAATGGTATTAAAACTAGAAGTTTTTAAAAAATAAATGTTACTAAAGGTACAACCAAGCAAAAAACTACAAATTGAGAAAAGATAATTTGTAATCTGTATGGTCCAAAGGAACAGAAGTCTAGAATATTACTACTACAATAATAATAACAACAATGTTAAAACAAAATAATACCCTCTAATTTAACAACAGCAAAATAAATAATCTA